>JXSR01S037318.1:0-17741 GCA_000969725.1 Ophiothrix spiculata | reverse complement strand
TGGGTTACTATCCACAATATCCACTATCACATACCACTTTACTAGAAAGCCCGAGTTCTACATAGCAGACTGATCGCCCCTCCCGAAAAAAAAGGGGTAGGTAGTAAAGTGACTTTCTAGATCACTGGACTTGGTAGTTATATCCCTCATGTTGGCTTGTGTCACCCGAAAAAATAAGGGTTCTATTAATCGAACTAATGGAAATAATGCTATAATGTTATTCAAAACAGAAACGATACTATACCTAATGCATCGGATATCTTGTTTTAATAAAAGCAACAGATGACGTTCAGAAAAATGATATAGATAAATACGTCCTGTTAGTAGTAAAAACATTGTAACAAAAATCCTCGGAAAGCTGAAACCAATGGTGTTTGTGTCTATCAATCATGTTGGTCATTCAAGTAGTAACATCATGTTCTAAAACTACACCGAAGGCGTAGATAGACATGAAGAGGCGATCTAAATCTTATGAATTGTCACTGAAAATGATACTTCAGAACATCCTCCCACTCTCATCAATAATCTGAAGACACGATTTAAACAAATACTGCTCAGAACTTGATAGATATTGTTTGGTAAGAGAGCACAAAGTAAAGTTAGCAAGTAAATGACCATTATAAAATATCAGACATATCTGAGCGTTACTGATCTCCCGTGTTCGTCGATTAGCCAATCTGTCATACTATAGACTACGCTAATTTCATCATATTCATTTAACAAACCTGTGCGAAATTGGCTGACTATTTAGCACTCTAAGGTTGAGACAAAAAGTCTTCAAAACGAAACCGCTTTGTTGTATATCATGTATATAGAGAATAAGTTATGACTCCATCAATCGTCTCTTCCAGAGATTATACGGATATGACTCTGAATCAGCAACGCTTCTGACAACTTTTACTTTTTCTAGGGACCAATTATGGTCAAGACGTCGAACGTTTTTAATATTTTCATTTTCTATGTTTTTAAGTTATAAAATATTTTGATTTTATCTGTAGCATATATTGTATAGATTCTGACAACAAACATGATAAATGCAATGTCCAAAATCTGGATGCAGTTTGCTAATTAGCGCGTAGCATGTAACAATATTTTGTAATCAGCAAGAAAAAAAATACAACAGCGTAGGTTCTAGTCTGTTTCTCAATCATGCTAATGGTCACACGATATGCAGTGCAACCATGTACGCGATTTCCAATGGTCTATTCCCAAGGAATTCAAATTCCTTGGCCATTCCATCATTGTCCAAACAAACAAACACCAAAATAAACAAACGATCATTTGCACTTTTCTGTATACGTCATTTAAAAGTATTTTGATCACATATACATGATATAGATCCACAAAAAGTCATGAAATATACTAAATACAAGAACAACAATCTTCATGTCTGTGGAGAAGAGACCTAAAAAAACTTCTTTTGGAGAACACAATTTTCATCAAGCATGTCAAGGTTCAGTATTGTATCTATTGGTAGAATTGCACTGTTCTTTGAAAATATGAATGGAGTATTGCCATTGAATGGGAATATTTTGTCAAAAAGACACAATCCTGCATCTCACTCACAATATTGTCCGCTATTATGACTATGATCTATGAACTCTAGCCTAGCCCAACATGGACGTTTTAGTTTCCAAAATGGCCTGCTGCAATTCAATAATCGAATAAATGCAAATCAGATTTCACATTGATCACTAAAATAAATGAAAGATTGTTTTTAATTTAATTCAACATAATTTTACCAACTAGTTAACCAACACGTTAACAATGGCGATAAGGTTATCAAAAATCTAATTTTAGACTCGTTATTGTGTGTGTTTCAAATAATCAAAAAGATGTCAAACTTGAACTTCTTGATAATGACATTGGTCTCCGTGCACTTTTTGATTGAAATCACCACAGGCCTGACATGCATGCACACTTGTTTAAGATGTTTGTAAAAGCATTTCTACAAACCGTACGGCATCATCTATTGTTTTTACAATATCGATAAATCACAATTGTAGCTTCTCCTTGATTGATATCTCAAATCATCGAAAATATCCGCCTCTCTTAATCGATGTGCCCACACCGTAACAGCATCTCCTCAATTACAGACTCCTTTTCAATTTGCAGTCGCATTGATTTTAAAATTAACCCGCGCTTTATCCACACAAGTACTTTTGTTTTATTCAATTTCATCTATTTCTTTGTCTAATGATTTTATTTTATTTACTTGAAAAGTGAGATTGATATCAAAAATGATAACGCAATATATTTGTGTTTTTTATTTTTTTATCAAATTGCGGTCAATTATTTCAACAAAATAGGAAGCAGAATTTCGACATTATGATGTATATGTTTCATTTCACCTATTTGATCATGTGATTAAGACACGAGGTAGTATGGCGCCAGTGTCGACACTGATTTGCGCGTTATCTGTTATTCCTAATTCTACCAATACATTTGCAGTTTATCTTGCCATATGTAAGCGCCTTTATAAGCTTCACATATCACCCGTGCTTAGTGAGGCCAATTATGGAAGAGATACTCGATATGGTTTAACAATTGAATCGAAAAAGTATGTTTAAAATATTAGTTTGTTTTTAAGAAAATCGAATTGCGTGGTAAATGATGATGATTATGCTTTTATAAGCACTCAAAATCCCTCAAAATAGTTAAATGTACTATTTTACTATTTTGTTTTTAATCTGTAAAGATAAATTTGGCGGGAAATACGGTTATTTGTAATTTAAGGACTGATTTATTTCATCACGTGGTCACACATTTACGCATCTTCATCACCAATGTAATTATATAAGATTAAATGAAAGATAGAAGTGTTAATTACAAAACAATGTTTGGGATTATGTGGTAAGATAATAGAACTTGGCATTAGCAGTAAGGTCACGAGACCTCTTCTCAGAATACGTGTTTTGAGATTTTGGTCTTTGACGTACATTGAGCAAAATGATTTTCTGTTGTGTACTTTTCCCCGAGTATTTTGCTTTGATAACAATTTCGCCCATATAGATTTAACCTTCAAAGTATAAAATATCTTCCATTACCAATTCTCCATAGTATTGAAAATTCGACAGCCAATTTTTCACTAGGCCAGCATGCAAGGAAATTCCAGAAAATCTTGTTTACTTATTTTTTCACGATATATTTGAAGTGTTAAAATATGACAAAAGGGACAAATAAAACGGACAACCAAGCTCTAATTATAGACAATCAATAGATTTTACAAGAAACAGTGTTAGTATCTCTCTTTAAAATGTTTGGTGGCTCTGAAAAGAGCCAAGAGAATCCTCTTTTAAATATTTAGTGGCTCTAAAAAGAGCCGTTGAGGCTGTAACATTTTGTTCCGAAGACTACTTATACTAAAACAATTTGTTTTTGCACATATGGTCTAAACGATACATATGGAAATGTAGTCCGATCCTAGGACCTTGATTTTTTCTGGGTTACTATCCACAATATCCACTATCACATACCACTTTACTAGAAAGCCCGAGTTCTACATAGCAGACTGATCGCCCCTCCCGAAAAAAAAGGGGTAGGTAGTAAAGTGACTTTCTAGATCACTGGACTTGGTAGTTATATCCCTCATGTTGGCTTGTGTCACCCGAAAAAATAAGGGTTCTATTAATCGAACTAATGGAAATAATGCTATAATGTTATTCAAAACAGAAACGATACTATACTACATCTTAGTAAATATAATATTACAATTATCATATTATGTAGTCGGAGAGAAGTAACAAACTGACATTAGTTCAAGGGGCTAATTAAATTACTGTTTAAATTTGGGGTAGGCCAAAATAGTACAACCAAAGAGGTCAACTATCAAGTTTCGTGAAGATCCCATTTAATGACTGAATTCTTCGGACCTGTTGATGCATTAAGCTTATTAAGAGAAGAAAAATAAGTAGTTTTTAATCAGTCTTTGGTTTCTAAATTGATAAGAACTTCGACGCTGTAGACAATAGGAAGATGTCATTTATGGTTTGACAACAAAGTCAATATTGACTTAAGCGGTTCAAATTTTGATTGCGAGATCATTTATTAACTAAATCGTTTTCTTTCAAATTGTTAATCCACTTCGCAGATTCAAAGATTGGTTCGCAAGTATCAAAAGTTCAGATTTTGCCTAATTGGGAAAACTTTTCCCGTTTAAATAAGAGAACGTTTATTAATTTGGGATAAACATAATGCGAGCTATCATCTATTCTTTAAATTGTTTTCTTTCAAATGGTTAATCCATCTCGCAGATTCAAAGATTGGTTTAAGAATCATTAAAAGTTTAGACGTAGCTAGCTTAATTAACAATGATTAAGGGAACTTTTTCCGTTTGTGAATAAATTCGCCCAACTCGTATATGAAGTGAATACACTTACACCATGGAGGCATGCTTACACTGTACAATATTTGCAAGAAAAAAAGAGAAAAGAAAATAGAAACTGTGAATGAAGATAAGTGTTTTTACATCAATGGGAAAATAATGATTACATATCATTAAAGCAATGTTTTCCGGTTATTATTTGGCAAATAATGACCTGTTCTGTTTGACAGACACCTAGAAAAAATGACGATTGTTAAGTGGCTTTGATTGGTGGATTAATTCCGCGCTACTGCATCCTTTACAACCCAATAGTCCGTCGCAAGTTCATTATCATCGTTCAGTCGTTAAGCCATAAACCGTATCTATTGTTGTCTTTATTTCCTTAAGCCCATCCTATTGTTATTCAATGACAGTAAAGTGCCATCCCATCTAATTATCTCGTCTTGTTTTTCTGAGTTAAAAACAGCAAAAGTTAGTGCCTTTTATTTAAGACAAAATCACTATGTTGATCAAAGGACACACGTTTTTCTTTGATGTGACGCACGGCGTAGCCGCATTAAAACAAACAAAAACAGGGTAAACTGGTGGGAAAGGGATGGAATAGATAAGATGAGAGAGTATTTTCAGTATTAAAAACTTTGCTACTTCAGTATTCATGTAAATTGAGTATATATCAAGGAGGTTTTTATACAAACGTCCACTAATAATTTGATTGTTGATGGGTGGCGGTGGGGTATTGACCCTGAAACCGGGACCAAAATTTTATGGTTAAGAAATGTTTTAGTTTTACAATTTTAGTCGAGTTAAAGTGAGCTAGAGGACTCGGTAGATTATAGGTTTAGCTTTTGATAGGATCTAAGTTATACTTGAAATTCGTTTACAAAAATCAATTTTGAAAACATATTTGATTTTTAAATCAATTTGATTTTAAAAATCAGTTTGATAACCCCCCCAAAAAAAAAAAAATTGCAGGTCAAATTATAAAATAAGAAAGACTCAACCCTTTATCTATACACTCTTAAAAGAAAAGAGTGAGCGGTCACTCTTTCTTAGAGTGATTTTTTTTACACTCCAAAAGAGTGACATTTCACTCTTTTCGAGTGAAATCGAAAGGGGTTTCACTTTTAAAGAGTGAAATGTCACTCTTATAGAGTTATAATTCACTCTTTGAGGGAGTGAAAATTGCCACTCTTTTAAAGATTGGTCACTGACACCGCTCTTTTCAAAAGAAATGTCACTCTTTTGGATTTGGAGTGGAAAAAAAATCACTCTAAGAAAGAGTGGCTGTTCACTCTTTTCATTTTAAGAGTGTAGACCCCCCCGATCGTCGGCATATCACCTGCCTGTCATATTGTTCAGTTTAAACAATGGAAAATGCATGGATACTTAATTGTCTTTGTATATAAATTTTTCCCATTTTCAGCAAAAATGATTTTAGTATTTTCTTCAACAACAAGACATGTGATATTCCGACACTTTTGACAAATAAAACATGAATTAAAGTGCGCCAAAAACAAAGCAGTATTTATTAAAGTATGTCAAAACATTACCATGATTACATTATTTATCATGTTTGTATTACAACATTGGTGTGTTTATGTAACATTCTTTTCCAAGACATATGTTCAACATACAGATATTTATGGATTAAAGCCGTATCTATCGGCTCCAATTTTTTAGGACAAAGAAGTAATATTTATGAACAAACACGGCAAATTTGAGTTTTTCTATTCATTGAATACAAAATAGTAGACTCATAACATGCATAACAAAGAAAACGAAGCTGATAATGGGGATGGGGAAAATCCCGAATTTACGAAAAACTGAAAGGAAAACATATCCCGGGATGCGACCGTATAACCTTGGGTAGATGTAATCTGGCACATCTTCGCATCATACAAAGAATTATCTAATTTATGATTTATTTACCTGCAATTAAATCAACATGAAAAGGGGGAAAGTACTGGCACTATGGAATATTTAAGAAGTGGAATTAGTAGTTTGCTGCATGGAGGGTCTAAATCATGTTTATACCGGATCGGGAGAAAGAACTTTACGACAATATAATCTCGATTCACGTGCCACAGGAATGGTTTCATATGAAATGATTATTTTGTTTCTTTGTCATGCCATCATCACTATCCTTTGAATATTGGCCCGTGTATATAGACAGTTCTTATGTGCTACCAAATATTTGGTGCAACTAGTCTTCAAAGATTAATTCTAAATAAACTCTATAAACCTTGAAGTATGCAACAAGCAATCAGACTCTTACGAAATCCATAGCATTTCCCTTGTATTCTACAACACTCTGAACAGGTGGTTAAGTTTTGTATTGTGTAAGAGAATAGTAAATTATGATTGATTAGGATTGATTAAGACCAAATAACTGCGTATTAATATTTTGTACATCATTCGTTCATGATTTTGCAAATTTAGCTAATTTTGTTACATGGACAAGCATTGAACGTAAGCATTGGTAAGTTCATTTGAATATTCAGTAAGGTTTGTTACGTGGCATGATTCGAAAAATACGTATAACTTCCCCGCTTGGTCATATTGGTTTATGTGCGTTAATTGGTTGCTATCTGCATACTTCAAGATTTATTATTGAGTATATAGTTACATCTTTTTCTAATAATAACGAAGGCACACATGGTGGTGAAAAACCAATAATCATTCACGATGAGTTTACATTTCTGAATGCCAAATGTTTGAAGATTTCCATCACCAAATGATTTCCGTTATTATAAAAAAAATTGAATTAATTTAACAACAAAAACCTTTAACTAAATTCCGCCAACTTTTTGGTAGCTAATTTAAAAGTATGGATCGTGCAAATTTCAAGTTGGAGCATGCAAAAGTCAAAAAGTTAGACAACATAACAATGGTGATCATTTATACATGACCATGATAGTAGTGCATGGTATCACCATCCTACCACAAACATACCAGAAAACATATAACAATTCGTGTCACTGAACTCGTAATGATACTCTTAATCATTCTACTTCTTTGTCAAAAACAAAAACCCATCATATTATGTTTGCTAAAAAACGGACATCCTCAAAAATTACGGACCATGCTAAAGATTGACGCCCCATCTTCACTCGCTCGACCAGGAAATCCACAAACATCTTTAGGTTGTAATATCATCTTAATTAGAGGGATGGTTTACCGAACGACCGGAACACGTTCCGTACAGACACGCGTTTATGTTGTTATTATGTTATTTACAACGACTCTTCACTTGAATGTGAGATTTAAGTAAGATCCAATTTGAAGTTGATCATTTTGATGGAAAAGCAGGAGGGTAATAACCTGTTGCATAGGAAGACAAAGTTCTGAGTAGAGATAAAATGTACCTAAATAATGTTATATAATGTTAATATTGTACGATATGAATGTACTTGAGTTTGAATGAGACGGTTCGAGTGTTTAATTTAACAGTTTCCGTGTGCCCGACCCGCCATCTTGTTACGACATGAAGTGGTTATGGATCCCGCCTTTGAAAGCAGAACCTGATGGTTTGTGCTTGGGTTAAAAGCGGCGAGGGGAAGTAAGCTTTTAGAGCAAGATTTCCTGGTAGTTTAAGCTGACATGGTTGGGGCTTTATTTGACATACTGAAGAGTGGAAAAGAGTGAATGTGAGGGTTCAAAGGCGAAATATGGATGTAAAATTGATCAATGTTGAGGACTTTGTCATGGTGTAACATCCTATGTTAGCAATACTATAACATTTGCTGATGAGAATTAAGTAGGCTACGACGTGATGTGACATTTCATGACAACAAAAGATGCAACTGACTTTGCAGTGTTCTGCTCGTAATGCCTCTGGGTATCTTTGGGATGGGAGGTACTGAGCTTCCGACGAATGAGGCCATTGGTGAAAGGATGTCATGATATGGCACAAAATTCTGAAGCCTGGACACTAAAGGATGGATATTTTTGACAAAGATGAATGTACGCAGAGCGTATTTCTTGCTTTGTAATACCAAATAATTCAAAATGACATTGTTTCATTTTTTGGATGATGCCTTTTGAATTGAAACAAAACTGTTTGCGAATCCGATCATTTTTCTAAAACTACAATTAAAGGAATTCGATAAATTTAGGTTAGCATTACCTAAGTTTGTTATCATGCAGTAGAATAAGTTTTAGGTACAACAAATGAAACATACATATAAAACATCACTTTTGGACTGTCGTGGTTTTAAGAATCAAGTTGATTCTTATTAATACTTATTTGCATGCTACGAAGGTGATTGTTCCAATTGCTTCATTTTTGCAAACTTCTAGATTTTAGTACCAACATTTTTGTCATATATTAGTTTCATATACAATTTAACGACAGAAAAAGACTTTTAAGTGAAAATGTAGGCCTTTCTTATTATGGTAATCATAAAATTTACATTTACACAACGATTTAAAGAGAGCTCTGTAATACAAAATTGCTCATTGTGCAAGGAGTTGGAATAATTCAACTGAACTTTGAAACTGATGCCCCTTTGAACTTTTAAATGAAACTGAAAATAAGATTGTTAAAATCAGACCCTGCTCCTTTAATACTTTCGTAGATTCGTAGTTAAAATATACCGTATGAGTCCAAAGACACGTGTTTTACGGAAATCATGGTAATAGTCGTTAAAAAGACAAAATGGTGAACCGCGACTAGACTTATAATTAAAAAACGAGGTTTTTATTGCTATCTACTGAAGATAACATTATGAAGAATTTGATGATTTAACTCATGGAAGTGCAAATAATTATAAAATATTAAAATTGTGTAAAATTTCTATTGTTTGCAATGACTCTGCAATTAAAAACAGATAAATTTTCATGCCCCGTGGCAGAATGGTAATTAAATCATTAGTAAAACCAACAAGTTTTAACAAATATATCGTTTTTGTTTTATCGTGTTGCAACATGTCAACATACAGAAATGTCAAACGGCATGTTGGAAGAATGTGTCACCGGACTTCGTGAGCTAAGGCGACGTAAAAAAACTGTTTTACTGGCCCGATCGACCATAAATTTGTGTTTTGGAAGATTTTTTTTTTGTTTTGCCCAAATCATGTAAAATCAGCCGTTTTTGGCCAGAATTTAACAATTTTTGTTAATTATATTTTGGAAAATTGCTTGAAAAAAACTTGAAATAAATAAATGAACATGCGATTTTTATTCAAAGATATGATAACTAACTAATTAACTAACTAAATAAATAAATTGTCCGGTGAATTACACAACTTGGTTGAAAAAATTGCATATTTTGCTTAAAACATAACTATATTACTGTATTTATATATTTTAATCTTATGCTTAAAAGTTCTAGTAATATTTGCCAATGTTCTTAAGCATTAGTGTTCAAACAGTGGTAAGAAAAAAGGGAACACAGAACTTAATATCTTGTGACACTGCCCCGATGTGAAACTAACGAAAGCAAATGAAACAGTAATCATCTCCAAAATATCTCATCAATATGACAAAACATGCAAGAAGTTTAACGAAATAATGTCTTACAAGATTTTTAGTCAATAAAAATCTGTAAGTTTTAGTCCCTGTTTAAAGACCATGAACATTAAACTTTAAAGTTTCAAATTACAATGTGGTATATTAAAAGTTCTTTTATTCCTGCACGAGACATTTGAAAGTGAACAACAGGTCCCGCTAGCTGGAGATTGCGCTGTGTGATAAGCAACAATCCTGTCATTCTGTTAACTAAACGGTTCGATCATCAAACTCCTCCCCTTCGTTTGCCCTGGAAGTCACACGCCACGTCCCGGATGCACTTACTGAAAGTAACACCGGGGTGGGGGTACACGCAGACTGGGGTAATACATGTATCGCATTTTACATATTTTTGAAAGCGTTATTACTTATTTTGTCACAATATATGTGAAAATAACTGCGTATACATCATATCCTTATAGTCTGCTTATGTGCTATGATTACTTCAGAGCAATTTTTTTGCGAATGTTGTGCATGGCAAACAAACCATAGTTATTCCATGTAACCTGTTAAAGGTGGTACCAAGAGTTCGTAGGAATTTGACAATAACCATGATAACCTCGCGCGATCCTTTACCTATATAAAACATCACAAGTGTCAGAGCGAGTTTCTACTGCGCAATCATGACATAAGACAACACATGAAAATTATAGAATATTAATGAGTTAAAACAACACAAAATTCCCCCATAAAATCATTGCGGGCACCCCTTTCCCTCCGAGTACCTATCGCAATAATAACTACAAGACACTGATCAGCTCTTATTTAAAGCTCGTCGTTCAAATATACGGATGTGAAAAAAGGAGCCCGTCTAGTTAACAAGTCATCGGAGGAACAGCCATCAATCACAGATATCCGCTCAACATGGTGGCTGTTCTCTTACTTCTACTGTCAATATTTAGAGTCAAGAAAAGTATCGTGTTTTTTATTTTCCTTGCACTGATTTTCAGCAAAATGAGTGTTTCTTGATGGAACTTTAGAGACTATATCAATAGCAATAGTGATTGATCTGAAGTTACATTGCATGAGTCGCGTAACCTGACTAAAACTAGCGGCGAGATTACCACTGAGGTCGTTCATCATTTAACTCTTGAACAAAGACGCCCTTTGTGGTTAAAGTAATACTTAACATGATAAAACCAACAGATTGGTTTCATGATTTTTGTCACTTGTTTCAAATAAGTATTATTAAACTTTGTGAACTGTTTTGTATCAATAGTTACGTTGATCGATAGGGTATGCTGATTTAATGACAGAAAGGAGTCAATGTTTAAGAGTTCCTTATCTTATATTTTATCTAAGTAAAAAACATAAATACATCCTTCCATCGACTACAAAACATCTAAAGGCAATTCCTACCGACCAGGAATTAGAGATTTATCATTGGTTATAGCCAATAATTCATAGCCCGTTCTAGTAAAAGGGCCTTTGCAAGAACCAAGTCCGCTACAGAATCAAACGTGACACTTGCGTGACATTTGTATTGCATTGCGTGACACTTCTATTGTATTAAAATTGCATTGAATCTGTGTGATGTTATCGTTGCAGATATTTCATCGTAAGGCAGTGCTCATTGTTCGCAAATACGAAGTCTGTACAGGGGCTATATTTTTTGGTAAAAAAATAAAAAACACGTAATGAAGGATTATGCTGTCATCAGTGGTCATTATTATTATTATTATTGATTTTTAAATTATTATATTAAAATAGCATTATTTAGAAGAAACTTGTCACTCCATTTGCAAATCAAATCTCGTCAGGAAAAAAACCCCACAAACTTTCCATTAATATTCTATTTTAATCCTCAATTTTCCAACAGATAATTTGCCATGATACCAGGCTATGTGTTACTTATCGCAGCTCCATTAAACTCTCAACTTTTTAGAATTCTCTGCACAACTTGTCAGATTCTTAACGCGATTCCGAGTTTGGATAAAGTGCTTGTCTTTTGTTTTTCTTCAATTTTCCCCAATCTTGGTGATGCATCGTAGTTCATCGTACTTTGTTTGTTTGTATGGAAGATGTTGCAGCGAAAAGGAAACATTTCTTGATTGCTGAGGTCTTACCCTACTCTACAAATTAATCAAGGGGCCCTATACCTTCAACATAGTAGATACGTGAGTGTATCTCAACCCATTTGTTTGGTGCAACAACACGGAGGCACTGCGATGTCAGTTTAAAGGCATCAGCCATAATGAAATTTATGAAAATTTATTTGAATCAAACAAAGACTTTAGTAGAATCAAACAAATAAACAAAATCATAAAACTTTCTCTAAGAAGACAATCATCACCAAAATGTATTGGGGTTCTATTAGCATTGTTTGTATTTTCCTAAATTTTGAGATTCCAAATGTACACCTTTTGATTTAAAATTACTTTAGGAAGGATAAATAACATTTTCTTCACTAAAATATGTTGTTGATAACAAAGAAGTTGAAATGTTCATAATTTAGTCATGTATTTCTAGAAACACTATCACTGAATTTGTCATTCTCCGGAGAATGAAAAATTCAAAGCACAAATAATTGTCCGTTTTACCATAAACGTTCAAGTCCAACAACAATGGTTTTGGATATTAATTGTTGGAAGTACTTTCTAAAAATGCAATAAAATCAGTAGGTGTTGAGAAAAGTTGAACTTCATTTTGGTGATCATGGTTAATGCCTTTAAACTTCCACTTGAACTCATCGTCACTGAATCGGCAGATCTTTGTCGCTCTCAATCAATCGGCCTCCTTGCCTTGTCATGTTAACATGAAACCTCGTTATTGCACTTTTCGATCACACCGTGATCCTGATTACCTGCATACCTTTTCGTAGTCATTCGTTCTTTTAATTTGCCAATTTTCGTTTTTACTCAAATTGTAGGTTGCCTTAACACACTTAAAACCAACTTAACGTAGATGGCCTGATTTGAAATTGACTCTTCTCATTTAGGTGCAATAACAAGACAATGGTTCCAAGCGCCTTACTTTCCACGTTATTTGATTATTCGTCAATTTAAGGGGCGAATACTTTGACATGATCAACATCTATCAAGAAAGGCTAGTTTTCCTACTACATTAAGGGGTCCGTGTGAGTTCGAACGTTACTACAAAAGAAGTTAAAGGTCGGAGATAAGAAAGTTTACGGGATGAGAACTGTTGACGCCGAGGTATAGCAAAATTAATTATAGTGAGGTTTAACGCCTTAGATTTACCTTCTATTCCACCGTACACATTATGCGATTAAGGGGAGAAAGCACTTTACTCAATTATACGTTTTTGCAAATTTATTTTGTATGTACCATAATTTTTTAACAAAATGCTTAAAGTTAATAAAAATATACATTTCCAGAAAGGAATCTTCACAAGGAACATGATGGTGATGTTGATTTTTGACCAAAGTTTTGACATTTTTTGAGAAAATCACAAAAAACATATTTATTGGCCATTTGGGTTTCCGGACAAGCTAAAAATATCATTTTTTTAAATGACCTCAGAACAGGAATTTTAATTTAAAACACCCACTCGAACCCTGATGTATAGACTATGCTATTTTGGTACAAGGAGGCCTATATCAGTATTATGATTGTATATACGCAACTTGTACCAATGTAGTTGACAAACATGTTCCCTCCATTACACCGTAGTCCTCAGAGTGTACGTGTTGCATGCCATCTTGAGACATGAGCCAACGTGAAACATGTTTCAAATCGACATTTGCCATTTTGAGGTATGTCACGAAACCCACGCAAGCTTTCGAGAGTCATACACAATGGACAATCCTACAAACTGCATGAGGAAAATTGTCATTCTTGTCCGCGTAAAAGTTTGTCGAACCACTAAGGGACATAGCTTCCCTTATTTACAATGTGCAAAGAGCTTTCAAACCGTCGTGATGAGGGCACATCATTTGTTTTCCTTTATTTACGTCTCGGAATCATCCTTTGATGAAATCGAAGCTCTCTGTATATTTAGAATAATTTCACCGGGTATAAATGTCAAATATAAAGTACTGTATGGCATTTTTTACCATACCAACACAGTTTAATTAAAAGCACGAAATATATGTGTTTGTTTTTGCTATCCTTTTTCATATTCGTATTAACTGACACAAATTACATTGGAGAAGATTCACTCCACAAGGCTGCAGAGTAATTACGACACGGAGCTAATGTCGACACTTCCTCTTCGCTAAATTACGATTTACTAGTTTGTCGCCTCTACAGAGCAATATCAACTGCGAACTGTTAATCAAAACAACAAGTAAAACAAATTAATCCCAGAGAGAGAAGAAAAATAACTGGAAAAACAAGGTAATATTCCAATTCGTGAATCAAAAACATTTCACGAACTGTTAAAATATTGAACACGACTTCTTTAGCGCCAATATAAATGAAAGCCAATTTGATTGCATTGTAATAAATAGTTCATCATTTGATTTGCAATAAAAAGTTGATAAAATGGTAAAATTGAATCGAGTTTCTTCGCAATATTGGTTTCTACTGATGCCAACAATACTGTCATGCATAAAATCCGTTAAGGTGTTATACGAGTTAATCAGTTGCATATTCGATACCCTGCCAATTGTTTAGGGGAAAATATCTCGCACACATCCTCCGTGCAGTCTTCACTGCATGGTTACAATATGAAACAAACAAACAAACGAACAAACAAATAAACACACAAATATTTGATAATGCCAAAGTATTTTAAAAGTTCGATTGTAGATTATTTTTGGACTCTGTCATAAAGAGGTTTTGCACGACGCGATACGCAGACCGTTTTCGCCGCCATCTTGGTGACTTTGATGGGGCGCGGAGTACTTTGTGAAGTAAACAAGCCAACAAAATCGGCTATAACTTGTGATTGACTTCAAATCATGACTTGAAAATTAAACTAAATAAAGGTAATGTATATTCTTGTGATCATTAGTCGTGATCTGGTATCGTGATACGGCTAAAATATTATAATATGACGGGACGTTTTGTTTGTCGGCCCATACAAATGGCGTTGTGAGTACCATGTGACGTCACGTGCAAACCGTCTATTGATTTTTTTAGATACCTTGCAGATCGCAGCGCGACGTACCTTGCAAGGTCGACCTCGCAAGCTACGTCAGCGCAATCATATGACTCTGAAAAGGTACCTATAAATATTTCTAAAGTCTTTTCGCGAATAAGTATACCTTGCTTTGGAAATGTTCTTAAGCATGTTAAGTACCATACACATTATGTTTTCCTTCCTATATTCTTAACAGCTCTTCCCTTAATGAATTGCTAATGGCTTAATGTTGCGCACCTTGGAAAACAAGACTGTGGTGACATAATTATCGATGTAAAAACAAACGTGTGGCTTATTCAAACACGGTGTCACAAAGTATCATCTTCATCGCATCTTCTTGTCATGACACCCAAGACCCGGGTGAGGGGTGGCAGAGAAGTCGAGTCTGAAAAGTACCTTAAAACTGGCGTAAAATTCCAATTCGTAGTTTTTGAATTCACAACGGGTTGTGGGGGTGAAGTAGGGGTGTGCGGGCGTGTGTGTGCACGCGAACGGTATATACTTCCGAGGACAAAAGTTCTAAAACACACCCAATGTCCATGGACCAAATTGACTTTCGAGGACTAATAAGTTTAATCGGTTTTGGGGTCAAAGGTGATTAATATTGATTTTAACAATGTTCTTGATTTTTGTTCAAACACGATGTTTTTTGTTTAATTAATGTAGGATGTACGTGTTACAGCCTTTACTTATAATTCGACGACCGACATGACCGAGAGAGATACACAAAGTCCTCAGATGGTTTTTTGACATTCCGGGTGTGGATGGGGGTTGGGCTGATGGGGTTGGTTTGGGTGTGTTTTCAATCCCATACTTTTAACAATGATTGGGGATATCGATACAAAAAAAATAATGAATCGATTAGCAGGCTCATTATAGTTATTGCTAACACCAGATTCGTGCTTGTTAGTTGTTGCACGCAAAACGATTTTTTAAAATATCCATCGTTATCTCTATTGCTTTACAGTGCTATAGAAACGAACGAATGAAAAATGCATTCGATTTTGATAATGGGCCAATCTACACGGAGTGCAGATCCAGACTGCATCCGCGCATCTCCGAGATCCAGATCTGAGATCTCACACATATACATGTACGCAGAGTGCTGTATGCAGAGATGCGCATTCATCTGGATTTGCACCCTCCAATGCCCTCGTACGTTTAGATTGTCCCATTTTCATCGCGTCGCTGTCACATGGTACATTTATGGCGGTGGCCCCTCCTCCGAACCTCGATGCACCTGTTCACAAGTTTCATGTAAAATCTTTCACATTCCCGCGTTCGTGATGTTTCTTACTATCATTATTATAGGTGAAAACTTCTAGCACCTGCCTCTATGTGACATATTGCCATTAGAACTCTTTTTAAAGAGTTGTGAGTGTTTGTTGTTATAAAGGCAGTTAAGATGTTGATGTAAACATTAAAGTCAGTTAAGACACTTTTCATGTTTATGGTGTGTGTACCAACCAGTACGCAATAATAGCGTGATCAGGTTATACCTGCACTATACTGAGTAAAACAACTGCATGATATACAGCTTTTTATGTAACATGGGTGTGTGGGCCATGCAGGGGCAAAGCGAAGACGAGGCTGGAAGTTGTATCAACATGATCAAGGTATATGGACAAACATGCACGTCATTTATCTTTCGGAAACGACATATAGATTGGCAAAACTCGTCGAGAGGTTGACGAACATGCCATGGGTTCATTTCCCCATTTGTCCTATCAGGCGTGCCAGAAAATCAAACCGTTAAAATAAAAAGAAAGAACCTTTAAAGATACAATACATCTCCTGTACACTCTTAGAAGGCCGGGATAAAATATACGAGTAGTTTTCCGGATCATTTTATTTTGATCCTTTAAGGATCACTTTTGATCCAACGTGGATCGTTTTGATCCTTTTTCGGATCAATATATACAAATGGATCAAATTCACCAGGATCATTTTTGATCAAGTTTTAGGATCATTTTATTTTGATCCTTTTTGATTACAATATCAAAGTTTTGATCCGTATTTCTGGATTACTTTGATACGGAAAGGATATATTTTGATATATTTGATACCGCGTTTGGATCTAACGTGATCTTTTGTTTCATATTTGAGTACACCCCATATCCACTACATAACCGGGAATGTATACAATGGTATAAATACGATGATTTCACCACACTTGACAGCTGCCTGTCCCTTGGCCGAGTCGTTAGAACGTTGGTCTCGTGGTGTGCGTGCGGCGTGGGTTCAAACCCTGCTAGGGCCACTTTAGTGAGATGTTTTTAGGCAGTTTTTTTTTTATAAGAAATATTTGATCCTTTTTTCGGATCAAGAATTGTGATCCTTATTTTTGGATCACTTTGATCCTTAAAGAGTAAGCTCATATTTGAAAAAAGGATCAAAATTGATCCTTTTTGTCTCATATTTAATCCTTCCTTTCTAAGAGTGTAGGACTTTTTGTTTCATTGTATACCATCGAGATGTTAGGATCATACCTCGATTATTGTACATATATGATGTGCATCAAAAGGTATACGTTGTTGGTCGTGCAAATTTGGAGATACGGGCAAACTAAAGATGTTAAACTAGCAACTCATAAAGAAAATAATAAGAACATTATTGTTACTATTATTCATAACTTCAAACCCAAACGTCAATTATCACAAGCAAGGCATCATTTTTAAGCTTATATTTTTCCCTTTCGAATAACATGAAGATCGAAATTTTGTTAAAGATAGACAATTTGTAAATTTTGATGTAACGTGTCATATATATATTTATATCATGATTACAGTGATTTGAGCCGTGCAATAGTTTGTACTATTGCACGGCATGAAATAAATCTGTGTGATATCATGATATAAAACAA
>JXSR01S037313.1:121569-132284 GCA_000969725.1 Ophiothrix spiculata | reverse complement strand
ATTTTTACTTAGATTTTGCTCCTTAAAAATGAATATTTTTGGTACAAATAACAAAAAAATCAATAAGTCAAAAGGGGCAGAGCAGGGTATGACTTTGAGTGGGCACGTGACGTGTCATCGCACCACCTATTGAAAATTCCTGGATCTGATCGTGCAGGGCCTGTTGTGGCAACAGTGACTGCATGGGACTTGCCATGTTGGAAGTTTGGGTACTGTAGATGATCAAAAACAGGCTGATTTGTTAGTAGGTCGTTACATTGATGAAGATAAGCTTATATGAAGCTACTATAAGCTAAAATGGTTACCTGAAATGAAATGAAAATCTTCATCGAGATTCAATATGACTTAACATACAAATGCAATATGTACAAATATGATTCCAATGTGTTGGATGACAGAAAGCGGGACAGAAAGTTCCTGACAGACAGCAAAAAGAGGAAATCCTGCCATCCAACATCAAGGCAACAGTATTTTGTACAACTTGCACAAAATATATCATTTTACTTGTTTTTACTATACTTAATTCACACCTATTGATAGGTTGCTGAAAAATTCATCTCCAGAAAGTTAGTCAAAACTTTTGCACAGTGAGATGGTAGTTTTGACCAATCAGAGAACACATCTAGTTCATAAATATGACTATAATAAGGGACTATGATAATGCTATTGACGTTATATGAGTATGGTTTCATTTGTTCGTAATATTGCAGAAACATGGTTATGCAATATTCAAAATTCTGATGCTTGATTTTGATAGACCATACCCTCATGTTGATCTGTGCATGAACATTTAGAGGATACTAGTTGTTAGTAAGCCACTGCAAAGGTTGTAAATGAAAGACAATGAAGTGTTAATGAAAAACTGCACCTCAACATTAGACATGATGACTTGGAAAATTACCTATAGATAATGCTACGCTCTATGTATATGAACATATCCACCTAGTGCATGATAGCTGATTTCATGCGGGAGAGCGGATCTTCTCGGGTAGAACGTATATGTCAAAGAATAGTCCAAAATATTGCACACAGAAGACATGTAGATATCAGCGAAACGGCAGAGACGGTTGACGAAATAGGACGGATTGTGGTAGGTGCGAAAGATGCTGCCGAACTGAGGGTTGAAGAGCACTTTGGTGGTGTCTCTGTAGGGGCGGGAATAAAATGGATTAAAGATATCAGAAATTGTGAGGTATCAGTCAGCCAATGATGAGTGAGCAAAGTACTAGATGAAAAAGAATGTCTGGAAAAGAAATACTATATACCATATATCAGTCTATACTGTATATATAAATTTGTATATTTGTTAGTAACATTTTAGATAATGATTTAAACTCCCAATATTATGGTGCGAAGATTAAAAGGAAATGGATTAAATATTTGTGCTACCCTTAAATACAACATCTTGAAATAAAAAAAAACCCTCTATGGTATGTTGAAACACATGTCTTGATCATTTCCGGGGATGATTTTGTCAATTGACTACAACAGATGTGAACATTAGATCTATCCAGCACGGTAATCATGCTGGGAGAAAAAATTAACTTGCCCTGGACTAGGTATGCATATCACGGTGAATTTAAATGGGTTATGTTTTCACCTTTTTCCTCCCATTTTAGTAATGTGATGTCAGGATGATTCTAGCTCCCCTCCCTGAAATCTGCTAACAAGTCAAAGTAGCAAAGTAGGGCACTGGTGTCCAGGATTTTTCCTGGGGGCGGGGGGCTTAAGGGGGCTTGGTGATTTGTGTGGGGGGCTTAGTGTCAAAACTTGTCAAAATTAGGCTGATTCTACATGATTTTTGCAACTCTGCGGGGTAACAGCCCCCAAAGCCAACCCCCTGGACATGCCACTGTAGGGTGTCTACTTTTGGGTTCAAAAAGTTGTAAATTTGGTTCGGGACCTAGGTCCACTCCCTATCAAAAATAATAAATCAGTGACTTTGACAAACTATCAATGCTGCAAATGGCTACGGAGTCATGTCATGTTGACTGTACTAAGTGTGTTATCCGAGGTGTTATTGGTTAACAAACAAAGTAATCATAGCGAATTATCTACCAAGTCTACTTTCAATGCTATATAAGCATGTCTACCATGCATGATCATAACAACTATCACACCACCTGAAAAGTGTGTTGGCCTAGATTCACGGACGAGGGGTGCTCAACGCATTCATTGCAACTAGAATTTCAAGCCCCGAAAAGTAAGGCTGACTTTTGTAAAAACCTCTAACTCAGAGATAAACCTCTATCATTTACTAATTAAAATTCATGTAATTTAAAAAAAATGTTTGTGTTTTTAAAGGTATTTTGGAAAGCAAATACCTTATTCATTCAGATAACTGCCCATGCCCCAATAAGGGCCCATCCAAGTTTTTGGGGTGAAACTTGGTACCAATAAGTTGCATTCAGTTAGTTCTTACCATGCATGTGAGGTGAAAAACGCTAACAAAATATTTTTTTTGTCATTTTATTAACGTTTTGTGGTATTTCAGAATTTATCCTGTCAATTTCAAATATAAGGGTCCATGCAAAATGACTGTTAAGGGTCCCAGGTGGTTATCGGAATGAATACGGTTACTGATTCCAAGCATTGTGACCCCCAGGGGGGGGGGGGGTTACTTTTTGTTTACCCTAAGTATGCGCTTGACAATTTTTTGAGGGTCCGTCCTTTTATCAGCATCTGGATATGTTAGTATTTGTCTCTATTCTTGAGCAATACAAAACTGGGCCATTTTTGCACATTAACGGGAGGACATTAAAATGTGTTTTTCGGGAGGATAGAGACAACCCTTTTCACATATGTGATGGCTCACCCCGAAAGGGGGGACTATGCAGATGATATCAATTTTTATTTTATCATTTCATCTGTTAGAGCATTTTCTAAGCTTTAAAATGACACCTTACTTGTTGAAATTGATCAGGGCGATCAAATTTTACAACAGAAAATCTGCTGGAAATTTTTTATTTTTTTCTTTATTTTTTGCTGCCTATTTTCATCAGTTTCTCGAAAAGTGTTCTGTCACAAAGTCCCCCTTTTCAGGGTGAGTCATCACATATTAGCTATGATGTGATTTTGAAACCCTGTTAAAATGTTGGCGGTTTTGATACCCTTAGCGGGATACCCGCATATCAGATTATGCCCAACCTTGAAAAAAAAGACCTTAATTACTCATTTACGTGGCCACACAATAATATATATAGGTCTCAATGACAATGCCCTCCACCCAGGTACTACAAATTTTCTTAAATTTCACAATTTTTTCTTAATTTCAGTTTTTGATTTACTTTTAGAGCACAAATCTGGGTATGAACATGGTAGTTGATTCTCAAAACGAAAAATACAGCGGAATACAAAAATACCTTATGGCAAATTTCTAGACTGAATAAAAAATAATGTGTTCCCCAATATTGCATTTCATCCAGGTATATATAGCCTACATCACAACTAAATCCAGGCCAGACTAAATCCAATGTCAAAACCAATTGTGTTATGTTTGTAAAGTACCTTTAGAAACCTGGATTAATAACAATGGATATCACAAAACAAAGAGGTTTAAATGATTATTCAGATTATTACATTTGATTGTTTGTGTAAAAGTTGTACTCTAAACTCATCAAACTTGTAAAAGTCAGGTCAATATCGGGAATTTAGGAAGCATCATCTGGAACTGCCTGAGCATGCACTGAGCATGCATTCGATATCATATGCCTTGCCTGATCTGATTTTCAAGAGAAAGAATGTGCACCCTGGTATAATTGTTTGTCAAGAGTAAACTAAAGTAAACTATGGAATGCCATAGCGGACAAAAATATGAAGTTTAAAGCCTGATTTTGGTCACAGGAATGACAGGTGCGAAGGAGCTTGACAAGTTCTAGATATTTTAATCACTGCATTCAATTTATTGAATTGCTCAAATCAATTGATTTTATGAGCAATTTTCTATTTCAGTTGTCTATACTTGGCTGTGAAAATAACTTTATGGTTATTGTAACAAAACATATTTCAAAAATTGGAATGTGTTTCATTTGAAAAGTTGAATCCAGGTAATAAGAATAATTTGAGCTATATTTTGGTTCAAAAATCTCAGAAGTTCAGAAAAAAGTGAAGCAATTGGACTGAGATCCTGTAATCACCATCCCTGGGTCCCTGGCGTGTTCCTAGAATTAACCATACAATAACAGGAACCTCGTAACAAATATATGTTTCTTATCTTATTGATTAGCAGATTACAGTTTGAAGGAAATAGGACCTCCCTAGAGATCATAATCTCATATGAGGTATTGAAATTTGACATGTGTTACTTTGTTTGTACTGTAACTTTTAAGTCATTGTGCAGTCTTTGAAATCACAGCAAGGAACAGGACACAGATGCCTACGCTGGTTCCCTGCGCCTTTGGTTTTTCACACTCACCACATGTACTCCACATACCAAAGACGCAGGTACAGGCAAATCAATCTCAATCATTCATTGGCTTGTGCTCTGCGTCGTGTGCGTGAAAAGTTGTTATTGGCGTGATCATATGTGTGCCCGCAACATGCGAATGTTTGCGCGACGCTCATTATCGTGTGCACAAACGCATTGTGTGACGCAAGCGTGTAACATCACAGGCGCAAGTAAACAACAACCTCTTTACCAATGCATTGAACTAACGCGTAAGTACAATGTATTTGGATAAAGTGAGTGTCAGGCTGAGGTGAGGCATGACACTAGTCACGATCGTGACTAATTATGGGTAGCCTGTACCTGCGGTCTTGGATGGACTGAGCCGATAGCGAAGCGCCAAGATCGAGGGAATCAGCGTAACCGATGCCCTGACCAATTCGGACACAGTAAACATTGTGCACGGGAAGAGCTGATTTTCTCAGAAATTTTTAGACTACCTTCTTAAACTTGTATAAGTTTAAAGACCATGCCATTGTTCATAACTGCTGAAATCCATCGATGCAAACCAGTGATATCGTTAATTTGGTCAGGATGTATCATTTTCCTTCTGCACAAGGAGAATCCCTATGGTGAAGCATTAAAGGTTACATGCAAAGGTTGGGCATATTTGACACCAAAGTCTAGAATTTAGCTGTATCAAACAAATTAAACACAAAAGTTATCAATTTTCACCAAAGCAACAGCAAAATAAGATAAAATAACTATTACTCAATGACCATTTCACAAAAACTAATGATCCAAGCAACACCCAAAATGACAAGAATAAAGGTTACCCAAGAATTATGCAGTGTTGCCAGTCACAATGCAAACCAATGGGGTTTTGATATTATATATTGAAATATTTTTTGACTTTTGACTAGAAACGGTGTTTAATTTGAAAATAGTTTTTTAAAGTTTACTTTTAATATCATTTGAGATTCATACATTATTGTAAAGCATCATTTGGAATATAATTAACTTAATACCAGTCAATAACAGGTTAGTGAAAAATTTCAACACACAAAAATACTGCTTAAACTGTGTACACTTCTATGCACTGCAGAAGTTGGTTGCACAGGTCAGGTAACCTTTATACATGTCATCATTCATGGACTCAAAGTGGTATAGATTTGTGCTAAAAATGCTTTTATTTTTATTGGGAAGCAAAACAATGCAGGAATTGTTGTGTATTCGTCCTATATTAGTGTTAATTGGTTCATTACTGCTCAGTGTTCACCTTCTTTGCATGTAACCTTTAAACAAAAAATGTTGAAAGAATCTACACATCATTGACGCTTGATTAATTGACAATGAAATATGAGCCTTATGACGAAAACATGAAGTAAGAGCCTTATGACAACGAAGAGGAATGTTGTGTCGTTAGAGACATGGAAAGCAGGGAAGAAGAAGGTGTAACAACCATCAAGGAAAACAAATTGGACATACAGGTCGCTAATAACAAGAAAGGACTTAAATTGGACATGTAAAGAAAAGATACACATTCATAAACTTTAAAAGCTGTCAAAAAAGACTGAAAACAATATTGGCTATACCAAAATTTCAAAATATCATGCCATCAATTTATACGATTTATAAGCACATAAAAATAGTTTATAATTCTAGGAAACAAGTTGGCAACCAAATGTATTCAAAGATATCTTGTAAGAAGACTTCTTAGGGTTTGTGGAATTTTTAAGCAGATTCCTATCTTTATCTAATCCTTTTAATGAATCTAGAGTCGTTGCATGTGATGTAAAATAAGACAACGAAACAAATTTGTTTTTGGTGAATTCTTTGAAGAATATAAGTAAGGTACGTGGTGACTGTTTTCAGTGTTAATTACTCAAGCGTCAAAGGTTTGTATGAAGTTCTTTGATAACATTCTTTACTGCAGGATTTCCCATTGTACAGAAGGAAAATGATACAAGCTGACAAAGTCAATCATATCTCTGGTTTGCATCTATGGAATTTCTTGATATTTTCAACAATGATAGACAAAGGCATGAACTTAAACTTATATGTGTCTTAAGAAGATAGTCAAACAAACTTCTGAGAAAATCAGCTGTATTCCCATGCACAATGTTTATTGGGACACCCTGTACTATCCATATGCATTTTCTACCAGGCAAAAATGTATTGTTTGTTTGTCTTTCACACCAATCAGAGTAATGGTGGCCTGGGAAGCACGGACAGGCATTCTATCCTCTCCCAATCTAGTGTAAAATTAGAAAAATGTAATCAAGGATGTTGTCCGCTTGCGTCAGCTTCCCCCTTTTATGATTTTGATATAAAAATATTATTTATCTTTTTGACGTATCACCGTGTGAAATTTTATAGCTGAATAGCTGATACACATACAGTTTCATCTTATGCAAAAAACAACCTGCATGTCTGATCTGGTTTTCCCTTAATTGTGACCTGAGTCAGATATTGATTTGAGTTTATCATTCAAATCTATTAAGTCAAAACAAAAAACAGGACCTATCATAAAATCTGGAGATGTTTATAAAAATAAAGACAGAAATTCTCAGTGATCTCCTGTGTTCTCCATTACCAGCATCCTGGTTGCTACGAATCAATTCCCTTATAAGCATGGACCTCCGGTATCTGACGTCTGTTTACCTTTCAGATTGGACCCTGTTCACATCCATGGAATCACAGCAAGCAACAGGACACTGTGTTAACCAGGACATATTGATAATAATTGGTAGATGAGATAAAATTTCAAAAATAAAATCATGAAAAATCCCACTTTGGGATCTCCATGTTGGTGATCGATGGCTGATAAAAGATGATGCATGAGATGTCACGTTTACCATCATAATTTTTACTCGCTCCATATTTTCTTCTATTTTCGCCCTAATATACCATAGTATTTGTTTATCTTCTTCTATTTTTTAATATACCATAGTATTTGTTTATCTTCTTCTATTTTTTAATATTTTCATGTCTTGATGTGTTTTGTAGAATGTATCATAAAGTAAAGTACAAGTATCTTGGCATTTGTTTACCTGATGATTTACTCGTTTTAAATTTGATGTTGGGTAAATTATTGATGGGGTGTGTACAGATGACACATTTTATGAAACAAGGGTCATCAAAGGGGATGTTTAAAATGTTTTCGTACTTTTTTATCTTGCGATAAAATGATGTATGATTACATATAGATTTTGTAGATTGATAGGGATTTATTTTATTTTTAGGAATACAGGTTGTTGGCATAAGCCATGTGCACTGTATTGCACTCATCAAGATTATAAAGGATTTGATAGTTCCAATCGCTTTTGTGAGATGAGCATATGCTCCAAGAGCATATGGTCCTGGAGCATATGCTCCAGAAGCATTATAGCCTTATAAATTTGTCTGGTTAAAGTATGTGCTCCAGGAGCACATTTGACTTAGAATGCTCCTGGAGCATATCTACCTGAAGCATGTTTCTAAATCAAACATGTTTGTTTCAAAGTATGCTCCTGGAGCATGCTTCTGAGTCAAACAAGCTTGATTCTAAGCATCTGGAGCATTATTGTCAAACATTCTCCTGGAGCATATACTTTAACTGAATTTCTTATAAGTCTATACTATACTCCTGGAGCATGTGACCCAGAGACCATTATACTCCTGGAACACATAACAAAAACCCTTGAAAATATTAAAAATATTTTTGAAAAAGATAAGCAAATGCGATGGCATTGACAAAAATCCCCTTTGATTACCTTTGATTCATAAAATGTGTACTCTGTACTCTATCAATAATTTACCAACATTGAATGTACTGGTTGTCCAAAAATTAACTGCACATTTTTAAATGTTAATAACTTTAAAACCAGAATTGCATTTGAACTATATAACACATGATTTGATAGAAGAGACTTGTAGAATTATTTTGGTAACAATCTTGCATCCAGGAGATGATCCATCTTTCTCAGAATGCAGGAATTGCTTGATCTTTTGAAATCTTAGTGGTAAACTATTTCATTTTACATAGCAAGTCAAAACAAGACCGCATGTAAATAGCAAATATCCTTATTTCCAAATAGCTCTTATTTTATTTCACAATACAGGAATTACCCCTTGGACACCACATTTGTTTAAACAAGATCATCATACGTCATTTTGCTGATCATATTGAATCAAACTTTACAGGGTTTATATTTGATTAAGATAAAACAATAGCTGGTTATCTTTCCAATTGATTACCTGCGCAAACACACATATCTGTTGACTCACCAGCCTTTGTTGACTCGATTAATTCATATTTGTGACATATAGGGGGAATGAGTCGGATGTCGGAAATATTGATTTTGAGATACAGAACAACAAATGTAGAAAATTATTTTGTTTTTCTTTGGGTTTTTTAAAGTTCAGAGAATTGCCATATCTCTGGAACCAGATGGCCAATTCTTATTGGGTTTGGATCAAAATGTAGTGATTATAATCACAATAAGGTAGTAATGAAAAATGAAAAAATGAAAATTGAAAATGATTGACATGCGACTCCTTTCTCTTGATCGTGTCACATTTTTTAGATACTGATATGCATAGTGCATGCATTAATTGGGTCAACTTTGGTGATATGTTTTGTTAATATTTTCATCAGTCAAATGTATCCTTTTTACACACACACCACCCGCGTAGCCAGGATTGTGTACCCCGGGGTGAACAATAAATCCTAGTCCAAAACGATGACAGATCTAGGGGGCTGCTAGGGGCACATGCTTATATCGGACGGGTCGCCAAATGTATTTATTAGCAGTAATTAGGACTACTGCACCCTTTTTCGATGTTATCGATTATTTCATTTCTTTTTTTCTTTACTCCATTTTCATTTGTTGTAGACCCCTAGGGTGCGTACGCCCCTTCCGCACCCCCTGGCTACGCCAATGCACACACACATACATTGTCCACTTGTCAAATTTTGTCAAATAGGTCAGTTGGCAACAAGAGAACCAGCGTTTTATGAATATGGGCCCTGGATTTGAACCTGGGACCTCAGGTCACCACTGTGCAGTGATTTGGTCCACGTGTAAACCCTGACTTTGACGAATTTGGATTGAGCGCATTTTTGCGATTTTTTCGGACAATTCATATTATGTAGCACTCATCATTAGCCTGTTACTTAGTAACACCAAGTTTTCACCAAAATCAAAACCTCAGACCTCTTGGTCTCCATAACATGTATAACATTAAAAAGTCACCACCAAGTTGCAGTCCGGGTAGCGAAATGAGAGGAAAGTCACAAATATCCAAATTGAGTTTATGACATATTTTAATTCTCTATAATCTCAGCTTTTGAATGAAATATAATATGTCACACTTTCTTCCCCCATTCTTAATTTGGACATCAAAATCCAAAGCAGTACGCTGAATATATTGTTACAAAAATTAGCTGCAAATTGCTTTCAAAGATACTGATTACTACAGTATATACAAATAATAGCAACATGCAATCAATTAACCGTGAATAATTACAATTCTCGGCAAAATTGACCTTCAAAACTTTAGGTTAGGTAAACACAAATGCATGAATGTGTTTTATGTCAAAAAACGAAATTTGACTTTTTTACCCTATTTTTACTTCAGATGCCATTTATTCAAAATGTTGATTTGCAACTTTCCTCTCAATTTGGCAGAGCAGCCCACATTTAGTCTCTGTTATACATATCATCCCTGTCTACTAGTATGATAGATGGAATATAAACACTTTTGATTTCAACAATGATATCATATGTAAGACTCAAGTCGGTGTGAGTACGAGGGGATGCTTATCTGGGAATCCAAAAAGGGTACAAATACACAAAACGAATGTATCAAAATCAAATGACTACCCCTGATGGCTTTTTAACAATAAGCTCTTCACTTTTATATCAAAATCAATATGTCATGAACTGAATCAATGCCATGATGATGACAAAGAGGCTGCGATACAGCCCAACATTCATAGTACCAGTGATAGGTGCATGTTGTCACGCATGTTTGTTTAATGATGATCTGATAGCCATGCTTTGATCAGACCATTTTGATTAGAACTAAGGGAACACCTATGTCATCCACTAGTCATTGTTAAAAACAGGGAGAACAGCACCAAATGACCAAAAGGGGAACTTGGGATGGATCAAAATAAATTAAAAAGTCAGTAAAAGCAACGAGATATTAATAGAAGGAGTGAGAATAGCCCTACTGGCCTTTGTCCTATGTCGGTTATAATCAATATGTAATCAGTGGGATTAAATTGATCGCCGATACAGCCATCGGGGATATGTGACGTCATATTACCCACAATGCATTGCGC
>JXSR01S037313.1:101324-118634 GCA_000969725.1 Ophiothrix spiculata | reverse complement strand
CAATGAATGGCTTGCCTACTTGAGCGCTCTTGAGGTAATCACCTGCTGTGCAGATCGATGTCATTCTCACTCCTTCTTATTAATATCTCGTTGGTAAAAGCAAATGGAAATAGGTTAAAGGTGTATAGTTCCTATTTCAACATGTGTATAATTTACTTTGAACTGATCGACCTTGACCTCTGAAATGCATTTTACCAGGTTTCATCCTCAGTTTGCTTCCTGTTTACTCTTCAGAGGCAAAACAAAGAATGCAACCCTGGAGATGAGGCTGTTATGTAAATACATAAGAAATGGAAAATAGGTATACCAATTAAATTAACTCGTTTTGCTATATCTCAAAAACTATTTGGAATATGGAGGTGAAATTTTGGATTTACAATCAGAAAAGTATGGGTTTTCATTTGACATCAAAAAATAAAATACTTCCCGTTGCGTTGAGCCCTGGGGATGAAAATGTGATCGGAACCTACACCTTAAAGTGCAATTCATTATAATTAACATATTAACATCCAAATGGGTATATAGATACAATACTAAAAAAGATAGAGACCCAATGTTTTGGACAGATAAAACTACACGTCACATCATAGAATGGAATCACACCATGCGCGCACCACACGTTTAAACAGACAACGACTGGTTAAACATTTACAGATTTTGTTGAATGAAAATCCATCCGTATATAATAAATCATAAAAATCATGAAAAAACATAAGCAAAGTGAAAGAAATATGGTTCCTTTTTGAAACCAAACTGTGTGCATTTTGAGTTCTCCATTTTAAGATGAAACATTGCAAAACGTGTTTGTAAAGACTGCTTCCTTATGTTTTAATGCACACTTATGTTCTGACTCCCCAAGTTTGTATATAGATCAAGTAAGACCTATTTTCGTTATTATTAATAATGAAAAAAGGCCCGACTTGATGATCATACTAAATTTTAGTAGATCATAAAAGCTTTCGTTTAAACATTTAACCTGTCCAAGTGGAATCCTTCTCTAGTTTGGCAAATAAGATGGAAATCAACAGCATTAATCAGAGCTCTGTCCTATACTATAGTGTGCAACTAGGTAACAACTTATATCATCATGATCATGTCATTGCTCAAATCTTTATCCTTATGGCTTCAGGATATCCTAAAGTAAGACAACTTCTTCCAATAATATTTTTCAAAAAATTGCTTTATATTTAGATTAGAATATTCATATTAGACCACACAGGGACCAGTTACATAAAATATTTAACAGAGACTAAATATATAAATACATACAGAGTTTTCTTCTTGGAGCTTCACTTTATAATGTACCATTATGGTAGCTCACGTAACAAGTCACAATTTCTTTCCAATATTGTTCACAAATTTGCTTTATTTAGAATAGTATCATTGATATTAGACCACACAGGGATACCAAGTATTTTAGTCATATATAAATATCTACTTTGGATGGGCTTCATGGTTCTTTACTCATTTAATTAAAAGTATTATCATGGTGATAATGATAAGTATTATGTCACAATTTGCCTACACTGGGTGAATTTGGGCAAAATTGCTCAAAAAATACCCAATTTAAATAACATTTTATCTATGCTTTTCTATTACAATAAGTATATTTGATGTGTAGATACATTAAACCATAAGTAAATTTTCAGGCATTTCCAATTTTTAAAAGATTCTCTCATCACATATTTTAGTACCCCTATGATAGTTATGGACCTGCTTTAACTTCATTATGCAATTCTAGAATACCATAATGGCTAGAGTACTTTTCCTTGAAATGAACCAGACAGTTGGTAAATAATCATAGACAGCGCAAGGTTTTGTCAATTTGAACATCTCTGAAACGGTGTAATCTGTTGATTTGTCTTTCACAATGGTTGACATCTGCTCATAATCGTGACCCCTCTTTTTCAGCACCCTCATTTCTGTGGAGGGGAGGGGGTACTCAGATATTGGTTGTGTATGGATGAACAGCCAAAAATTAAGACAACCACCCATTATGTAAACCTTACATTATGGAAACCTGAGGAGATTAAACAATACTAACCATCAAGGGCAGTAGAATAACTTTCATAAATCATTAAGATGCAAACCAGTTTTACCATTTTCTGTACCATCTAAGAGTACAGTCAACCTCTCATTTTCAGAAATGTTTTATGCTTTGTAACACTGCAACCAATTACTAAATCCATATATACATTTCTAGATGAGGATTTAGTTTTGGAACAAAATGTATGATTTCGGACCCAAAGTCAAAAAACCCTTGTTCTTTGGCCAAATATTTTTGTAAACAACCTAAATTTTGCAAAAACAAAAAATTGGTTTGGAACAAAATGTATGATTTCAGACCAAAGGTCCAAAAACCCTTGTTCTTGGCCCAATATTTCTGTAAACAACCTAAATTTTGCAAAAACAAAAATTGGTTTGGAACAAAATGTATGATTTCAGACCAAAGGTCCAAAAACCCATGTTCTTGGCCCAATATTTCAATAAACAAACCAAATTTTGCAAAAACAAAAATTGGACTTCTTATACTTTTTAGTATCTAGAAACACATGATTTCTTATTTTTTTAATTTTTCACTTACTTTTTTGAAATATTGCTAAAAATAGGCCCAAAATGACAAAACATGCATTTTTTGACTATTTTTTTTTGCAATAAGTCACCTGTATAGCAAATAAACAAGAGGGTTATGTCTGCATGGAATCAAAAGATCAATTTTCCTAAAATATTTTTTATTTTCGTAAAATATTAATTAACTAATATTTCATCATAGAATATTGGTTAGCATCAACCCCCCCGGGAGAGGGCACTCAAGCATAATGTTGCAGGCATAGCGTGACCACAGTTTTTCAAAACACCCTAATGGGTGATTGTTTCTGAAGCCAAACTATACCCTTTTTCACCCATTCACACCCTAAATCGGGAATTTAACGTGATCATTTTAACACTAGGGTTTGAAAAAGTACCCTATTTCTTGAAAATGACCTAAAATTCCTGTTTTTGATACCCTTAAAGGTGTCACCTGATACACCCTTTTGTCCTAAAAAACAACCCTAATTCACCTTTTTCTTGGTCACGCTATGCCTGCAGCATTATACTTGAGTACCCCCACCCCCAGGGCATCAACAATTACCAATAATACAAAAGATAGCACCAATATTAATAACACAGACATAGATATCCATAATTGCACGCGTTCTGTAGCATGGTCAGTCCCACATGGCGTGACAGTCTCATCAATTAGTAATAGAAAAGTCAAGGTCACCCAATATCAGTATTCTATGCAGCAAAACAGTTCAAAGTATTCTATTAAATCAGGTTTGTGCTGATTAGCTAGGGAATGTGGGGTTTTAGCCCATTCTGCTAATCATTTCTACTGCTTGGTTACTATGGGTAGAGAGGGATTGTTAGCCATTACATTATATGGACAGTGGCTGATCTAGGATCTGAATTAAAGCAATACTATAAGATTTTGACCAAAAATGGTTTACACTAAAAACAACATAAAATGAAGGAATGTGACTATATTAAAGCATTTCAAGTGTATTTTCTCAAAAAATTGTTTTGCCACCTAAAAATGGATAAAAAGCATGCTTTCCTATACTAAATGCACATTGAATTAAACCCGAATTTAATTCAGCAAAGAGCCATAACAGAAAAAGTAAGTAAATTTAAGCAAAATCTTTTGGAGGGAATTAATATCTACCCAAAACACACACAAGAAGCTAAACAAGGTCTTCTAAAAAACTGGCCTCGCTGCCTTCAGTGAAGCTGAAAAATAATGAGGTATCAATCATATCTTGTCACATATCATCAATCTTCCGTATATAGGAATTAATTAGTACCACCTTTTCGTGTTTTCTGATGAAAAAATGACCCCTTTTTCAAGCAAATTCGCAAATATTTTGTGTTAAATGAACACCCTTTTTTCGCGAAAATGTGACCTGCGTGCAATGACATACCCTTATAAACAAAACCACAACATTATTTTGTGTCTCTCATTTACATGTTTGTATATTACAATCTGATAGTAAGGCAGTTTCGTATTAGTGGTCCTACAACACGGCAGTCTTTCTTACAAAAATATACTGACAGGAGAAGAAAGCATGTTACTTTAGGTTCACTTGGTCCCGGTGTAATGAGACTGAGTGTCCCCCATAACCAGGAGTCCGGATCTAATTGAACTACATGGAATAAGTCGCAATCGATGATTTATTGATCGCACATGTACAAGTACGTTCTACACAATTTAATAGTAGCTAGGACATTTCAGTCACACGGACGCTGTATTTCATTACACCGGGACCCGGGTCATCGTTCGTACCCCTTTTTTTAAATTTCGAGAATTTGGTAACCCCTTTTAAGCATTTTCGCGAACTCAAAAAAATCGATCCCAGAAGTACAAAGAGCTGACCCACCGGGTAATAACCCTAAAAGAGCCAGGCTTTTTTGACCCATCTTTCAGCCGGGGGGGTGGGGGCCTATAAGATCTCGGAAACCGATTAATGAAACATCAACTGTGGGGTACTATGTGTGACCAGTGGATAGCTAGGACCCTCCGGAGTCCATTGGTACCAAAAAAAGTAAAAACATACCTTGTATGACGTCACAGTGACGTTATAAGTGACGTCATGTCAAAAAACACGAAAATAACAACAATCGTCAAAATCATGTTTTTTCGCTATTTTTTCAAGCACAAATTGCATTTTTTAGCAACGATGTGTGTCAAAGTATGCTTACACAAGTTCTTACTCTAAATAAACCAAATAGATAAGATAAAACATAGTGGAAGTGTATCCTGAAAGACAAAAAAGGCAAAAAACACGATTTGTATGTAATTTCCCATTGAAAATCAGTTTTTGGTCAGTTTTTGGTTAGACCCAGAGCGCTATTACACAACGGCGCGTCATAACCATAGGTCCGATTTTTACAAAAATGGTCTTTAATCGAACGCAAGGCTTAAAGAAAAAAAGTCAAGAAGTTTTAGTGCGAAAAAATAACAAGCGGCAGAGATATATAACAAAAAATCCGCCCCGGCTCTTTTAGGGTTAAACATGAATTATCACAGGATACTGGTAAGTGTAGTGTGCCTGGGGCTTAAAATATAAGAAAGTTTTCCTGGGTCGATAAATACGCCTATTTACTAATTCTCAAAAGTATTGTTGACCCGGGATTGTTGATAGTAACAAACTATGATGGAAAACAAACGTTTTATGTATCGGACTATAATAATTGCTTCATGGAATGATGACCAATGAACCGCAAATCTTAAATAAACAAAGTTTCCTTGCCCTTATATTAGTTTATATTACGTAATGATGAGTATATGTTGTCATGGAATAGGTAGTTAACATATTTATATCCGATTAAAGACCATGTCATTAAACAGGTGCTGTAATTGGGTTATAGTAATTAATAGACAGTTAATATCCAATGAAAAAACGTGTCATTAAACGTTCGGTAATATAAATTTACAGAAATAGAATTTGAAGCAGTCTAAACTTATTCGTAGTAAGCTCTACCATACAATGTGATTGGAAGTCGAGTAAGATATCAGTTTTTTCTATACAATATGTTTATAATTACTCTAAACGAATCGTATACAATTCATTAACTTAAATTACGCTCTAATCCGTATTTTTTACAGATAAATTGATTCTCATTAAGTGAGTGTGTTTTCCAAGCACAATCTCCAACGAAGACTTCGTTTCAGTCGTCTCAAATAAGCCTCGCTGTTCGCAGCGAGGCAAAAAAATCAAAAGTCATGGGTGACAGTGGGCGCTTCATTTTTAACACCTTAAAGTATTGCTTTAAGTTACAGAGGGTTGAATTTGTGACCTAAAAATTGTCTAAATTAGGCTGATTTTGCAGGAATTTGCCAATTTTCCAATGGATACAATTCTGATATTTTTTATGATTTTTTATAACAAAGTATTGATTTGACCTGCTTTTGCAAAAAAATATGATTTTCAGACTTGTTATGTTATGCTTTGATTGATTTTCATGATCTTGGCATCAATGAAATGACAAGACTATACCCATAGCATACACATAGGGTGAAAACATAGTCGGTCTCCAAACAGAATTTTCGCTACCAAACATTTGGTCGTGACGCCAACATGACGAGTGACTCCAAATAAAATAACGAGTTGAGACCAATAAAATTTCGCGCTAGATTGCACATGTATTGAATTGCTATATATACTGCACCAAATGTTTGGTAACGACAATTTTGTTTTGAGCCAACTATGTTTTGAGCCTTATACACAAGCCAATTATGAATGTGTGAATTTCAAATTAGCTCAGATAGCAGGGCATAACAGATTTAGAATAGAATATGAAATCATGTTCATCCATTTTAATCTTGTTACCATCAGGGGGTATTTACAACTCTGGCCGGTGTCAGATAAATTACGACATCACATTTATTACAATAAATCTATTGTTGTAATTAATTGAGACATGCGTTCACACGTATTACCACGTACCTTGCATTTACTACAATAGATAAAATGTCGTAATTAATTAGGAGATGGCATTAGCACACCAACTTGTAGACCAGTGTTTCCGCTAAGGCCATATGGCGCGCTATTGGTGCAGAAGCGGTGAAAATTGGCGTAACAAGTTTCTGAAAATGTGTGAGAAAGATATTTTTCTAGCTTTATTTAGCTAATTTTCAGCCACAGCTAATGATTTTGGTGCAAGCACCTTTTCTACTTTGTTAAAATTGCTAGAATTGGCGCAAGTTCAAAAACCTTAACGGATACACTGATGTAGACTATAATATAGGCCTGCAGATAGGCCTGCAGATTTCGGGTTTTTTCACTCCCGGGACTCGTATTTTATTTTCGAACGGGTACCCGAGACTCGAATCGTATTTTAAGATTCAAAATGTAAGTTGAAAAGGCACCAGTCGGAAACACGGGAGTTGTGCACAAGTACCAAAAGTTACACTCGAGTCTTTACACTAAACTGTAGGGCACATTTCAGGCTTTAAAATGGCTGATTTAATACCTTACTGACGCTTGTATAGTTCCACCATTTTGTTACCTCAGATTTTATTCAAATAACGAGTGGGACTTAAATCGGGGAACTTACATAAATTGACGTTTAATGTGGTAATATTATTGTTGCTGCTTCATGGAGTCGCCGTTTTGACGAAATTACAGGTTATACAATCACGATTGCGCATGTCTGACAAGTATCATAGCACCGTTATATAATTGCAACATTGCCATCTGTTGACGAACATTACGATTGCGCATGTCTGACAAGTATCATAGCACTGTTATATAACTGCAATATCGCCATCTGTTGATGAACATTCACCAGATGCAAACAAATAGTTAACACAGATTGCGATGTTTGTAACGAAACATAGAGAAATCGGTGATCTTCCTGCAAGAAACATCGCATGTTTGATAAAGTTTGTGACTATTTTTGGAAGTAGATTTTGATATTTGATAATTTTTAAGGTCATTTAGCAACTTATGGCCACTAGTGAAATGATTATTGGAATATTTTGGTAATGATAATTTGGCGACTTCTCTAAAAAATACCAATATTAGTCAAATCACTGTTTTTCAGGTTTCGAGTAGGCAAATTTGGGACCCGTGACTCGAAACAAAAACGGGACTCGGAAAAAACCGGGACTCACTTGCAGGCTTAACAGTATACTAATCCAATGTTGTAATCAATTACAAGGTGGGATCACACAGGGGTTTTACCGCATTATTTTAAACTTTATTACAATAAATCCAATGCAACCATCAAAATTGTCATCGTTCACTTATTTGATGCGACGATTCGACTGTAATAAATAGGGTACAAAAATTATGACAACCAAATTTATTGTAGTAAATGCAATGTCGTCATTCGTCTGACCCTGGCCTATATATACTTCACAAATGAAAAACGATTATCAGGGGAAGGGTACAGTAAATGAAACAAACAATAAGTGTCCTGCTATAGATTAAGATAAGTGTTTTGAGACCGCAGGGAGAATGACAAGAACTTCCTGTGGGTCAAAGATGGAGGTCAAGGCTAAAGTGGGTCCCTTGTACTGATGTGTCATGATACATCAACAACACGTTTCTCAAATTTAAAAGGTGACCTTACATGTACCGATGAACATCTTGGGACTTATGATGAGCATTTTGAGCCAAACGGGAAATAAGTGAAGCCTGATCTGAAAGGTCCATTTGACTGATGCATGCATGATACTCCATCAAATTGTTTCTACAATGATTTTGAGACTGATAGTTGTGATTAAAGTTGGCGTCACAATTCTTAGGGCGATGTAAATCAACATCCAGAGTGCAGGGCCAGTTGTTTACAATGCGATCAGTACCCTGCAGTTGGTGGTCACATGACTGATTTTGTCCGAGGAATTTTGGCAAAGACTTTAGTAGAGATTTTTGCTTAAAAAAATGGGCTGCTAGCTGGAATACAACATTAGAAAAAAGTTGTCAAATAGCACAAAGAGTGACATCTCCCAAGACATCTTACAGTGACATTTGGGTTTTATTTCAGCAGTTTTTATTAGTAGAGATTTTTGCTTGAAAAAAGGCCCAGAATGGAAAGGGTTCATTTTCCATTATCATCTCTTTAACCAGCTCTTTAATTATCAAAAGTTGTATCTGCAATATATTATCAAATTGTATTTAAAAAAAAAAAAACACCTTTTAAGTCTCAAAATTGAAAAAGGGGTCATTTTTTATGTGGAGATTTGGGCTTCCTAGATCTACCAGTATCTGCTACGCCAATCTATTCAGTGGCATGTACCATATTGGGCCAGACACCACCACATCAACCGCATAAACTCCTGCATAGCAGGTCGTTACTTTCCCAGCATTGACAAATTAAGATGTCGCTCCACACATAAAATAGGAGTATTGAACAGATTCATGCTTTTATGATATGAAGCAACAACTATATCTTAACGTGGCTCTTTATATGACTATCCACCATCGCAGGTAATGGCTGATCATAAGTTGTCAATATTGTGACCAATTAGAACCTTTGTTGCTCACTCACCTTCACCCTACACTGCAATCATTTGTGAGTGGAAGGCGTCGGTAGAGGTTGACAAAAGATGATTGACAAGAAATCCACACAATCACAAATACGCAACCAAGATTGATTAGCTGTTACATACCAGAGTCGTATTTTGAATAACACAACATATCACCTAATCAGAGGTAGAATTTCGTTCAGAGGTACGAGAGTCCATTTGGATTCTCATGGATGGAGTTTGCGCGAGTCTTTGGATTCTCCTCCATTCACTTTGTGTGGGAGCTTTTGGGATTTATGAGAGTCTACTTGGATTCTCGTGGACATGTTTTGCGCGAGTCTTTGCGAGAGTGGACTCTTGGACTCGCGCCGAAATTCTAGCCCTGACCTTTGCCGACCATGCTTTCTCATGCTATGCTCCTCGCAGATGGAATCAACTTCCGACTCAGATCAGAAATGCTAGTTCCATTTTCATCTTCAAAAGACTTGAAATCGCATCTCTTTGAACTTGCTTATAGACAGTAGTTTTTATTTGCTTTGAGCCAAAGGGCCTTAGTACAATTGCATTGGTTTTAGGCGCTACATAAATTCCATTATTTTATTTTATTGTATTGGAGACCAGCATACTATATCTTGTTAGTTTAGTTTAATCTTTCTTTATTCTGGATAAACTCTTTCAATACATAAGTACTGGTCTCCCAAGAGGTCCAGAGGTCTTTGTGTCAGTTTGAAAACTTTTTTGTAACCAACCCCAAAAGGGCTGCAATTGCAGAATGGATATTAACCTCTCATAAATGTTTCAAGGCTATATGGATTCAAACTCTTAACTCTCAATGCCTTGCATTATCTTGAATGGTACCCCTAGATCAAGCTTCTTTCTCTATATTTACATGTAATTTGCAAATTATATAATGAACTTTCATTAAAATATAGCTCAAGTACACTGAAGTCAATTAGACCCTGGGATATTGCACAATCATTTACAAGCACCATAACATTTCCCATATTGAAATGGGTGATAATTGGGTCAAGGTTAACTAGATCAGGACGAGACAGCTCGTACGATCTCTTCACAACAAGTGTCAAAAGGATGCATGATCGAGCCTACAAAAGGTTAGTTGATTGTTTGTCCTTAATCTGAGGACAAATAAAAACAAAGGACACAGCTTTGACAGTTGTCTTGAACGGTACCCCTAGTCTAGATCAAGCTTCTTTTCTATATTTATACATATTTTGCAAAATATATTTAATGAACTTTCATTAAAATATAGCTCAAGTACACTAAGTCAATTAGACCCTGGGATATTGCACAATCATTTACAAGCACCATAACATTTCCCTTATGGAAATGGGTGATAATTGGGTCAAGGTCAACTAGATCACGACGAGACAGCTCGTACGATCTTTTCACAACACGTGTCAAAAGGATGCATGATCGAGCCTACAAAAGGTTAGTTGATTGTTTGTCCTTAATCTGAGGACAAATAAAAACAAAGGACACAGCTTTGACAGTTGTGATCAGATAAAAGTAAGTATATAGGCCTATTTGTTTAATACATGCAATAAGACATATCAGCAAGGTTGGTCACGTAAGTTGTTTTTGGGACTATATGTCCTACTCATATCCTGTATCAATGGTTTGCATTAGAATTTACCTAATATAGGGGATTTTAGAGAATCAGCCCCAGATTTTGTAATTCAACATAACAGAATGGTTGAAAATCTGTATCTTCAAGCTGCTATATTACAAGTTTGCAGAACTGTGAACAGAGTTGATGGGTTTAGGTCTTCTCTCACCCCTTGATTCTCTTTTAAAAGAAAACAACTTCTGATACCTACCTAAGAAAACATTTAGCCTTGCAGATACACTATACCCAAAATGATGTCCTATACTTGAATTATATATCAGCACACCCAAGACTACTTAACCATTTTTCATTTATTAAGCGGTCAAAAAAATTCTGCTTCCATGACTTATATTAGGAACCTCCCATATACTAACAGATGTTTTGATGCCACACAGACGATTTATAAAAGCACCTGATTTCAATATTGCAAGATTGCTTTTGATAGCAATGATACTTTAATGCAAATTCAAAGGAAACATGAAACATATTTGTCCACTATGAGGATTTTGAGGTGCATTCAATTTTGAAAATGTAAGTATATCCGTTGTGCAAACAATTAGCCTTTGAAATTAAAAATTTAATAAATGAACCCATCAAACGGCAGAGAGTGACTGAAATTTGCCCAAATTAGTCTTTTGAACTGAAAGTTGTCACTTTTTCAAATTAATTTATGAAATTGAGAGCCAATATGTTTTATTGTTCCTTAAAAGGGGTCTAAAGAACTGAATCATGAAAAAGTGGTCTAAAATACAATCAGGAATGCCTGAAATATGGGTCTTGACTGCTGGATACAGGTATTCTGTTCATTATGTATATGTGCCCCCTCCCCCAACTAGAAGGGAATGACGATCATGAAATTATATGCAAGGGTTAATAAAGGGACTAGTAAGTGCTTATGTTTACCTTAATTTCTGCCTTTCATTTAACCATTCTTCTACTACGGCTTTACAGACAGCATCATCATGTACCTGTATAGACAGACACAAAAGGATCATCTTGTTAAGTGTTCTCTAATCAGTATCTTGATACCTCACATATTTCGAAACAAATCAAAAGAAAACAATAAATCCATGGTTACAGGGAGGGTAAATCTTCATCATGAGCAATTTGGGAATTGCAATATGTGATTAACAAGATCGACCACCTTCGTTCAATCCCTCCTACATATCCCCCAGTCTTAGCTTCTGAGTGTTTACTTGGATTTTCATTGACACACAGTGAAAACAAATATCTCTTAACATTATGTAGAGTAGTCATCATCATCATCATCATCCTTCGACTTTTGAAGAGTAGTACTATGTTATCAAAAGTAAAAAATGTCAATTCTTTAGAGAGCCACTGACAGAGAATATTTTCATATGACACATAACTTTGTTTTAGCAATCTCAAAAGGGCCTGCACTTGTATAAGTTTGAGGTATTTTTTTTTTGAAGCATTTGGGCTGGACGCGCACTTGATTTGTTATATTTTAGGTGAGGAGATTGCCAAGTGGGCGCGTGTGGCCTAGCGGAAGAGTGCAGGACTCATAATTGGAAGGTTGTGAGTTCGAGCTCCGCTAGCATCAACTTGTTCTGAACCACGGAACACCACACTTGCCTTGTAAGTGCTGATAGGTCTGGGCCTTTTGTCATTAATTGGCTGCAAGTGGCTATAAGTTGAAGTGGTTCTGATGATTCAATTATTACAGCACCCAGCACACTCGATGAATAAGAGTTGTGGGGGGTTCACTGCTATGCCATGCAATTAGCATTAAACACCAATTTATGGATACAAACTGGGTTTCATTGATATAGTCAGAAGAATAAAAAAAAAGACTGGTTACCAACCTGATGTTTTTCTATTAGATCCTGTAAAGCTACCAGCCATGTGACTGCTTTCTTGAATGGGATTGAGTTGCATATATTAATCTCATGCTGGAAACAAAAAGAAAAACAAGAAACATGCATCAAAATCAATTCTGGAATTCCATATTAGCTTTTTAATAGGCATATATTTAAGACATGTATATGTGTCTTTGGTATATTTTTTGATAAAATATCACATAAAATTGTGAAATCATAGACATGCCAGGAGCGGACCTACATCACAAATCTTGCATGTAATGAAGGGGGAAAAACTGTGAAGGCCCAAGGAATCCCTAAGGCACGGTACCCAATTCATGACGAAAGCTTTTGAGTCATACCAAAGGGCTTGACGCAATTGTCATACATCATGATGCAGAAAAATATTGAGTTATGATTCAAAGTTAGATGTATTATAGTGTATTGAATGATGCAGAAAAATTGCGCTAGGGCCTTTATTATTATAAAGACCACTTCAAAGAAGGTAGTGATGCGTTTTTCCAAATATTTTGGCGTCATGACTCAAAATACATTTCGTCATGGCTCTTGCGTCAAGCCCTTTCGTATATCGGAACCCAATCCGTCATGAACTGGGAACCGTGCCTAAATGTGGTGAAAACAATGGAGTAATTTGCAAGATTTTTAAAATGAAACTTTGCTTATAGTCTCAGAATTTTAGCTGTATTTCAAAATTGAAGCACTCATATTCAATTGTATAATACTAACCTACAAGTGTCATTGAGGATATTAAAACTTATTGAGGATATCCATTTTGTCCAGAACAAACGCTCCAAATTGGGTGTGTAATTTCTGGCCGATAATTTCAGGCAAAAGTGACACCCAGGATATATTCAGATACATAATAGGAATAACAAATGTCTTAATAAGATTCTATTGGCAGGCGTAGCCCCATAACAAGATCCTATTACAGATAGTGGCATAGCCAGTTTTTAATGAAACAAGCGGAATTTCTTTTTGAGTATTGTCTTTCTATCTAAGTTTTAAAAGTACAAAAAACGCAGTGACGTCCCACAATAATCCAGTATAATTGTTTGCTTTTAGGTTGCATTTTTTGCAATATTTGGCATAAGGAGCTTAGAGCTTATCTGGTGAAACTGTGCAAAACTTTCAATCAGTAGGTTCAAGTCTTGCTGCATCAAACAGATTATATTCCTGTTTTTAAAATTTTAAGATTCTATAATATTATAATAGGCAGTAAAGGGGTTCAAAATTATTCTCTCATTTGTTGTGCAAGATTTTAGACATCTTTTCTTGACGTACTATCTGTCCAAATCCCTGTTTTTAACATGGTATTCCATTATGGAGAAACAAGTTGTTCTCTTTATACAAAATGATGGGCCTTCCTGGCATCACCACTGATCAAAGGGCAACAAACTTTTACATTACATAAAATTCAATCAGTCAAGACAGACAAACACCTTCAAGGATCGACTGATGTGATCTCTAGCTTCAAAACAAATCAAAGATTCAAGATTAGATACAGATAATTAGATGACAAGGTTTGGCATCCTTTCTCCTTATCAAATTTTGATATTTTTCAATGGATATTAAAGTAGAAATATAGTGTTAAACATCCTTTTTTTCAATTTTACCAGTATCACATTGGCTTATATTGACGACTTATTATATGAAGGAGATGGTGGGTGTAGTCTAGGACCTGTCACAAACCCATAGACCTATACATTTTTCTGTAAATATTTTTTTTTTAGTTTTACATCTTAAATTTATCTTATATTATTTTGGTGTATATATTCTACCATGAAATATTATAAAATACATAGATATGCATGGATTCAAAATACATTTTTGAAAAAATACTGACTCGGAATAGGCTATATATGATGGTAGAGTCTAAACCGGGCCTTGTGCATGGTATGAGAGAGTTCCTGGATGATTATTGCATTGTGGTCAAGTGCTTTTCATGAGGCCTTTGCTCCCCAGTCTGACGGTTCCCCAGTGTGAATGTAAGAATAAGCTCACCAGTATGAATTTTAATAATTGCTCTCTAATCCAAATGCTAATAGTAGATCGCTAGTCCATAAATCAACAAAAGTGTTGGCCAGTCTGAATTTAAAAAAAACAACTCAATAGTTCAAATTTAGAAGACAGCTTGCTAGTCCGATTTTTAAAGACAGCTCGATAGTCATAATTTTAAGAAGAGGTAATAGAAATATGCACAGAATATTTTCATATTTGGACTACCAAGGTTTTTATATATAATTCAGACTAACAAGCATTTTTAAAAATTTGGAGTGATAAGTCTCCTTTTAAAATTGCACTAGCACTTTAAACTGTTTATGAAAAGGTGAGCCAAATACCAGTTTGGACTTACGCGCTGTCAGGACTAGCAAGCTTTCTGACTTGTGAGTTGTACCACTAGCAAGCTGTCCTACACACACGACCAGAATACCATGTTGATTAAAATTGTTTACAACGGTAGAGAATAGCCTTAATCAGAGGAAATTGTTACAGTAATAGAGGTGTAGTCATTAAGTACAACAAAGGCTAAATGAGGTGAAATGGACCAGTATTCCAATGCTGTGTTTCCACCACACCCATTTAGGCTGATCAGGAAATCGCAGTCATTTCCATGGGTGGGTAGAGCGTAGGAAGTATAACTGTCCTGAATTATGGGGACAGTACGGAGCAGGTGCTAGTCTAGCTCGCATATTGCTGTAAACAAAAATTCATTCAAAGTGTCATTTCAGGAAATTATTACTTTCTGACAGGTGTAATCAATCAGTTATTAGCATAGATAAAGCATCTGAAGAACATCAAGTTCTGAAGAAGTATTATAGCCATTCAAGTCCAGTGGATTCTCCTATAAGAATATCAGTTGTTCCATAAAGAAAACATTCAGAAAGGAAACACCCATCCCTAAAAATCACATCCTTGTCCTCGCTTTATACTCTATAAACCTTGAAGTATGCAACAAGCAATCAGACTCTGTTACGAGATCTATAACATATCCCTTGTATTCTACAACATTGTGAACTGGTGTTTTTGTATTGTGTAAGAGACTGACAATGATTAATTAGGATTGATTAAGACCTAATCATTGCGCATTAATATTTTTGAACATAAATCGTTCATAATTTTGCTATTATCTTGGGCTAATTGTCTTGCTACAACGTGGACAAACCTTGAATATCAGTTTATTTGAATATTTGGCAAGATTGAGTACGTCGTTTTGATACGGATAACACCGACTAATTTATTTCCTGTATGGTTATATTGGTTTTTGTGCGTGAATCGGCTGCTTGTTGCATACTTCAAGGTTTATAGAGAGTAGGTGATTGTTCATAACAATATTAAGCCATATGTTGTTCTGGTGATGGTCCTTGGGAAGTGTGGCTTGTTTTCATACTTTCACTCAATTGTCTTTGCCGCAGTTTTGAATTAAAGAAATTTTGTGAATCTGCATTATAAATTTATAGCTGGCTGGCAATGAGCGATCACAGTAACAAAAGTACTTGAGGATGAGGTTTACTACTCATATTTAGTTTTCATTTCTACATGTACAAGCAAGCCTTTTCTATAAAGTCTTTATCTTGAAGTTAGTAATGCTATTCTGTGGCGTTACACTATCTATTTCCAAGTCAAAAGGAAGGACTATCCTCTATTGTTTTAACTTGATTACACAGTTTGAGGTTTTTCTAGGGTCAAATCAAGTTTATGCTAATCTGTTTTGCCTTTTCTAATTCATTAAATAGCTATTAATTATAATTATCTTGCAAAAATGCTAGTTATCCATGCCAAAAAGATCAAGGGGTGAGAAATCAATGCTAAATCCTTTAATACAATGTTAATTCCTTAATTATCCTTTTGAGTGCTAATCTGTTTAATTGCCATGTTCATACTTCATTAGGAAGTTGGAAAGTAATTAATTGCTTGATCACATAGATAATAATTAATTACTTGAATGATTTATAAAGAGATCATTGGTAATTAGAGTTACCACTTCACATCAAATGTTGGAGAGGTAATCTGCCATAGATTTAGAGGGGAGATATCAAACGGCATATAAGTGCAATGGTGTCATCACCAAATGGGGCTCAAAGTGGGGGTATTTGGGTTAGCTGACTCAGGACCTATCATAATCAAATTCATTTGCGTGAAGAGGTTAATCGCACAAATACTAGTTTACATGAACGGTATAAAAAAACATGTTGTACGAATATAAGTCGTTAATAGTTGAAGTCATGACTATAATCAGCAATAGTTGTGACTATCAACTATCAATGCTCATTAGTCGATCAATTCATTTCTGTTAAAACCACACAAGTTTTCGCTCAGAACCCAGAGATTGTCCTCATAACGAGCACTGCTGTTCATTAAAGAATTTACCTTCGCAAAGCTTTCTTCTTTAGTCATCTTTAAAGTGGCTTACTTGGTTCTTAAGGGGTTTTCTCAGAGATGCAAATTCTCCATTAATTTTCTTAAAAATTTAGCATTTGGTAGATTTATTTGTGCGGATAACAAATCTAAAATAAAAAATATAGGTCACTGTGCTCGTTTTTGAGATAAAGGCATTTAAAAAATCACCTGATTTACCCTACAAAGTATAGGGAAAGCTACAAAAAGTTGATCAATACATGCTTGTAAAATAGTAAATGCTCCATTGATTTGTTCAATTTTTACATATGTTAAAGTACTTTTTTAAAATTTGATTACTGTGATGGCACATCTGCGTCTGCATAATTTCCCGCGTATATATAGAGGGTTTGCACGTGACGTCACATGGTACTCACAACACCATTTCATGGGCCGGCAAACAAAAAGTCCCGTCATATTATAATCTTTTAGCA
>JXSR01S037313.1:82918-93818 GCA_000969725.1 Ophiothrix spiculata | reverse complement strand
TCATTATGAAAATCAAGAAATTTGACCAAAAATTAGGTTTTTTAAAGAAATTTCATGTCTAGACATCTTTGTTCAGTCTTTTCAAAATTAAAAGAGCTTTAAAATTGCTTTCTTATGATACCAAATATATGGTGGTAGCATTTTTCATTGAATAGTTACATCCTTTTTTAAATATTTTTCTCATGTCCACTTTTTCGTGAAAATGCCCATATATAGTGTATCCATATCCAAAATGACATTGTTAATTCTGGAACAACAACCCTTGTCCCCAATCCATTTTTAACTTGAAGGTTAAATCGTCCATGTCATGATTTAGTATGCCTAAGCCTAAATCAAACCTTGTTGAATTGAGTCTAAACAGTTCTCTCAAACAAAAAATGCTTGAATATTTGCTAAATCGGTGTTGGCATTAGCTAAATGAATGGTAACACCGATTTAACCAATGTTCAAGTATTGTAAGTGTAATTACCTCTCCATACCATTTGACCGAATAAATCAGAGCAAATATCGTGAGGGAATGTCTCCCTTCTGAGCGAATGTCTTTAGACGTCAAGCCTGAGCACGACATAAAAATGTTATGATTCTGTACAGATTTTATTAGAGACAACAACCCTCACTTCTGTGATGTTTCCATGTCATGCATGGCGGTTTTTAACCACTTTGAGGTTGAGTTTGTTAGTGGTATTTGTAAAGCACAGTTGACGAAATAACAATGGCAAGTAACAAAATTGGTGCAAAACTGGTTTTCAAAGTTTGCCCGAAGGGTAACTGATGCTTAATGTTGATGATGGGTTGTTGTCTGGTATTTGCGTCGAGTTGCTGAATGTGGTTACCACTTACTCTCCAGCAAGTCTTGCTTTTCCTCTAATGCCATCGCCTTGAGGCCAAAATTTGTATTTAATGTTCGTCATTTTTCACTTGATACTGTTTGTCACAGTGTGAGTCTCCATTAACACCATCAGAAAAGCATTACTTGGTTAGTTTGCGTCTGAAATCAGAATCTAAGCTTACCTCTAATTCTGGTATAACACCCCCGTCCTCCAGCCATTTTTGAGACCTGGGTCGGCTAAATCACTGTAGACATGGTCCCCAAAGTATAGCACCTGAGACGGATCGTGTCTAGGACAAATTCTGAGCCCAATCTCACCTCTAATTCTGGTATAACACCCCCTGTCCTCCAGCCATTTTTGAGACCTGGGTCGGCTAAATCGCTGTAGACATGGTCCCCAAAGTATAGCACCTGAGATGGATCCCACGATGTGAGTTTGGTAAATTGTTGCACATTTCCCTGTAAGAAGCAACAAAACATGTACGGAAAAACTCAAAAATATATCAAAGGATTGTAAAATACAAAACAAGAATTCATTTTGATAAATATAGACGTCCCCTGGGTGTATTTCGATCACCTGCGACAAGCTTGATGTCATATTGAAGTCTGATATTACTAGAGCAACCAAGATTGAATTCTTCAGGGCCTGTGTTGAAAACATCTTATTGTATGGCGCAGAAACATGGACTTTGAGGAAAGAGCTTCAAGATCACTTAGATTGCACCTACACCAGGCTACTACTGCGTGTCCAAAATATGTCCTGGAAACAACATCCAACTAAGCATCAGATTTATGGTGATATAATAATAATAATAATGTGAGATTTTTAAGCGCCCATAACAAAGAAGCCGTTGAGCGCTGTTACATACTTGTAACAAAACCTAAGAAAATATACAATCTTTACAAATACAAATTGTTACAAGCAGAATCATGTACATAGGGGAAAATTTGGAAAGTTATAGGTAATTTCTCATACAGTCATTGAAAATAGTCTTCAAAAAGTAGAGTCTTGAGAGTACCCTTGAACTGACTAGTAGTCATAATAGGAGCAACGTTCCTGATTATTGAAGGCAGATTGTTCCAGAGTTTTGGTCCAGAAACAGCGAATGAACTTTGTCCATAGAAATTTGTTCTTGGACGCTGCGTAGGAAATCCGAAAGAGACTTGAGATGAGGATCTGAGAGTGCGAGATCTTGCTAATTTGCTCAGCCTGAGCAAATTAGCAAGATCTCGCACTCTCAGATCCTCATCTCAAGTCTCTTTCGGATTTCCTACGCAGCGTCCAAGAACAAATTTCTATGGACAAAGATCATTCGCTGTTTCTGGACCAAAACTCTGGAACAATCTGCCTTCAATAATCAGGAACGTTGCTCCTATTATAACTACTAGTCAGTTCAAGCGTACTCTCAAGACTCTACTTTTTGAAGACTATTTTCAATGACTGTATGAGAAATTACCTATAACTTTTACCCCATCTCTACAACCGTGGCAAAGAGGAGAGCCCAGTTTGCTGGTCACTGCTTTAGAGCCAAGGACCAAATCATATCGGACCTTCTTTGGAGACTGCCATGTCCAAACAGAGACTGTAGACCTTTAACGTACCCTGATACCATATGTAGAGATACTGGCTTGAACTTCAATGAACTTGGAAGTGCAATGTATAATAAAGATGGTTGGCAAAGATGTGTGTCATGGATCTTGACAGAAGTCAAAGGATGATGATGATGCGTGAAATACATATCAAATACTAAAAATTGATGACAATTTTGTCAATTTCATGCAGTACGTACAATTCCGAGTGAATTGTGAGTTACAAAGCTTTTTAAACCTTAGTTGGATCTGTCAGCTCAAAAATCTAGTTATCTGTTATAACCATCTTACCTCTATGTAAATTTTTCCTTTCTGCAATTTTGTCACCCTAGACCAAGCTGGAGTTCCTGTCTTTGGATATATAAATCTAAATGGTCTGTAAAAAAAGAATATGCATGGTTCATGAAAATAGAACTGAAACATTTATCATTGAGAGTTTGCACTTATGTTGTGTAGTACTATAGAGTGTCAGTATATGGCACATTTTTCCAGTTTCTGTATCGCTTCATCCTGACAATGTGTTTGATAAATTGTGACAATTTATTATCAATTCTGATTTAAAAAGAATGCAACTTTCATTGAAGCATGTGCTTATCCAGTCACATCTGTTGGTTTTGTGGTAAATACCATAAAAAAAAGGCGTCGCAGAGATACACTTATATGAATAGGAAGGCATAAAAACAGTTCTGTCCAACTGTCGTGCTTATGTTTTATTTACACAATTATGACATTATCCTTTTCTCTTTTGTTTTTGGGTGCCTTGATAAGGGCCGTTTGAGCTTGGTGGCCCTGAAAAATTCAATATTCGGTTATACATGGGACTGGGTGGGACACATTTGGCAGGGAATTTTTTCGGGAGCTCACTTCTGGATCCCTTGTCAATGTCTGACGAACTCAGTCGACATATATCCTGCTTCTTGCCGTTCGAGGTCTTCAAGATCTCTCCTTATTTAGGTTATGGACTGTTCCTGTTTTTTTTAATTTGCCTGAATTCTATTATTAGATAGTGGATGCACATAGTATACGTGGTTGGGGGAATGCATCCCGGAATCTGTTTAACTTCTGCATACGATTTGATTGTAAAATAAACATCAGCAATCAGAGCACGTTGGTCGTTGGTGATCTGATCTTGAGGCATTTTGACCATTGACTGATTGATAAGCCCTCCCTTCTAAGACAGTACCCCCACACATGTCGTTTTGCACTTGAAAAGACCGCCTAAATTATCTTGTAAATATAAATGAAAAGATTAAGAGAAGATAACCTTCAGATCACTGGATCAAGGTTATTGGTATGTGCTATTATTCAAGAGGTGTTGGCAAGAAATTCAATCCAATATTGGTACCTACTCGTTTGACGAGGCATGCTCATTTGGACAGAACTGTTTTCATACCATATTATTCAAATAAGGATATCTTTGCAACACCTTTATCAATTTTCAGCATTCTTTCACCGTTTGAAAGCTTAATTCATGACCTATTTAGAAATTACTATAATTTTTTCGAAATTACTTTTTTTCTTACAATATGGCTTCCATCTAATTATTGCAGTTTTTTTGACTCGCACGGTATAGGTAGATTACATAAAATCTTGACTTTACACATGCACAGTAGTTGTATTTTGTGCAAACTTGGTCTGTTCTGCAGGTAACTCACCTCTCCATGTCATTGAAGAATAACGGTTTCCTAGCTTGTGCTACAACGACATCAAACAGCTGAGTCCAATCTGGGCCTAGTAAAAACTGCATTCCTTTATCTCTGCAAAATAAAAATCATAAAAATTATAAACAAATAAGCGTTTGTAGAAGCCATAGTTAGCAGTTAGCGATTTTTTTGTTCATGAATGGGTTTAAATCTTGTTGTTCTAAGTGATTGGCATTTTATTTACAATGATTTCTAATTCAACTTTACTAACCCATAAAAATCACAGAGCAGTTTAAAGGGGCTATGTTTAAAGGATATGCATAGAGCAGAGCAGTTTAAAGGGGCACTTACCAGAGCATTCATTGTTCCACTGATTTTATTGAAGACATCCCCTGACCTCTACTGATACGCAATGTTTACATGCACTACTACTTTTAGCTATGCACTGTAAAGTCTAAAGACTGTGTATCTGTAGGCACTTACAGCAATATCTTTGAATGAAATTGCTGGAACTCTGTGAACGCACAATAGTTCATGTTCTATACTTTAGACATGATCTAATGATTTCTCTTATTTGATCAGTTTCTGTGATTTAGTTATTAACAAAATCTGATTAGTTTGGAACAGAACTACTCTCATCATTTGCTGCCTAACCATACAAAAAAAATCAAAAAATCACATTCCACAAAGTTAGGAAAATTGCTTAAATCCAAATACGTCATAGACCGAGTTAGATACGATAACAAAGTCGCTGCCATGACAGCGTGTGTTCAGAGGCTTGATAATTAGGTGGGAGGTGAGAGGTCCCAAGTTCGAACCCGGGTGGAAACCCACCATATTTACGTTGCAGATTTCCGAGGAGGTACTAAAATTTTAAAACCGAGAAGTGGTCAGTACGGTTAGGGTTAAGCTCATGCGGCCAAGTGGTTAGGGCATTCCAATTCATTATATTATCCAAAGGCCATGGTCTGATTCTTGGGCGGGCATTTTGTTTCCATTCTTAATTCTTTAATAATGTACTAGTGGCAAAGCAGATAAAAAATTCATTGTATATGATTCCTGTCTTTATGGAATCAACTGTGATTTTTTATTGTTGATGGTTTATTGATGGTTTATTGACAATACACAAAATCGTGGCCCTCAGGCCAAATTGCATCGTGTTTACATAGATAAAAGACACATATAAAACATTTTTTCTTGGTTGACACCAGCCATAAGATAAGAAAACCAAACATCTTTCTCACATAATATACTGGTATGTTAAAAACTTCTTTATATCTGAATATCAAATGTTAACTTACACAAACCAGAATGGACTATTTGTTATCAGGAAAAGATTCTTGTCTGCCTTGTGTAGTTTATGAATTAACTCTGATATTGGACTATCTGCTTCTAAATATTTTTCTGAAAACAAACAAAAAGAAATGCAAATTTATACAAAATTATAAAAACATCCCAAGGAACAATATTCATAAATTGAAAAAAGTTGACTATTAGAAATCAGAATATATTGTTTTTAACATTAAACATAGTATAAAACTAAACATAATTCAAGGTTGGGTGGAAATCCAGAGATGTCTATGTAAATTGACTGGCATGCAATGACAAATATATAGAGGAGCATTTTAAACATAGCATAGATATTTTTCAGGTGAGGTACCAGACTGGGATTCTTACCAGTGATGCATCACAGTTTGTCGTAATGTGTGAATATAGAAAACCCACGCTCATCTTTAAGCTCAGTTTTGCATATTGTTCAGTAGCATTTGCGCAATTTCTCTTGGACTCGGAGACTCTATTTACAGAACTCCATTGGACTTGAAACACCCAAATTGAGTCTCACAGCTGACGACAGCATTTACAATTAGCAGAATAGGTAGTATAGTATGGTATCTCACCTGTATATCTATGATTTTACAAATATGTTTTTGAAACTACTTGACCTCAACTTAAACATTTACACATAAAGACATCATAAATGTTGAAGGTTTTTTGAGGATGAATAAAGTTCCAAGATGGCATTAACCGACAGATGGCAGAAAATGTTTCAAATAGAAGATAGAGAATTTTAATTCTCAAAGCATGTTGAAAGAAATCACTTTATGGGTGCATAAAGGACTTTGATCACTCTAAAACTATGCAATGCAAAATGTGCAGCTACCACAGTTATGGACAATCTTATGCCTACATGATCATTTGCAAGAAATTTGGGAATACATTTACCCGGACATTCAATGTGGATGAATATTGAAATAAAACATGAGATGTTCACTCTTGAAGATGTGCACCTAACCGAGTTGCAGAGAGCTTGAGGGAGAGGGAATGAGGCAGGGGGAACAAAGCTTGCTAAACATTTGCAAGAAGATGAAATTCCCATTACAGTATTAAACCACTCAATGTGGATGCACAGGGAAACAAAACACATGACATAAACACATATGACAGTATTCACCAAAAATGTGATGGCTCACCACGAAAGGGGGAATTTTGAAGATGATATCAATGATTAAATCAAAATTGATATCATCTGCTATCGCCCCCTTTTTTTTGGGGGGGGGGGGGGATGAGCCATCATATATGTGATGGCTCACCCCGAAAAGGGGCACTTTGCAGATATTACCTATTTTGATTTGATCATTTCATATGTTACACCACTTTCTAAGCTTTAAAATGACACCTTACTTGTTGAAGTCGATCAAATTTTACAACAAAAAATCTGCTGGAAATTCTTATTATTTTTCTTTATTTTTTGCAGTATATTTTCATTAGTTTCTTGAAATGAAATGTGTTCTGTGGCAAAGTGTCCGTTTTCAGGATGAGCCATCACAATAAAAAATAAGCAAAACTGCTCCTTGAAGTTGTTTGCATACATGTCTACTCAGTTGCTGGTAGCTTGCAAGGGATGATGATTGCTATAATAGCTGCTAGGGCTTAAAGCTTACTACTGGTTTCTTGCAAGAAGATGAATTCCCACTAAAATAATAAAACACAAGTTATATTTTCTCAAGCAAAACCTACCACAATTGTTTGCAACTTCCCTATGCATATTTCCCGATGAGTGAACCTCATTCATAGCTAACTGTAATCAGAATTAAGGATCTTGTAATGGAAACTGGTGTTATCGTGAGATACAGTACCAGTATGATGATTGTATGTGGCAGATATTTTGACAGTTATCATGTGATAGTAGTCTTTGTAAGTAATATCTAATCTAATTTATTCTTTGGTTTCAGAGGAGAGAGTAACAGGTAGTTTTTGATTTAGGCTTTATGTTACAAAATTGCCCAAGAAAGACTCTCTAGAAGTCTATCATGGTGCATTCAGAGGTCAACGGTTGAACCATTTCATCACTGCAACATTGCTAGATAACTGCTAGATACACAGTCTTTACATACGCTAAAAGATGTACGCTTTCAATTTTTCAATTGAGAGATGTTGCAGTTATCACTGGACTCTGAAAGCACCATTTAAGAGACAAGATAGAAGGTGCCCCAGCAACAATCACGAAACAGATCTGTTGAACTTCAACTTAACTGCTGTTATATTAGCTCAAATTAAAATTAAAATAAGTCATGGTACAATGACTGACCATCACATACATTATTAGTAAAACATCTGCCACAGATAACTCCACCATGAAATGCCAATGAACCATGACAAAAGTTACGACATTGTCACTGCACTCATGACAAATATTTGAGTACCATCCCTGCAACCATGGATGATATTAGGGTACTGTCACTGCAACCATGGACGATATATATTAGGGTACCGTCACTGCAACCATGGACGATATATATTAGGGTACCGTCACTGCAACCATGGACGATATATATTAGGGTACCGTCACTGCAAACAGAGTACGTACCACAGTTTTGAGCAACTTCTCTGTGCATCAGTCCTGATAAGTGAATCTCTTTGACTGCTCTCTAGAAACAAAACCACACAGGAAGTCACACAATGAGGGCCAATTTTGATATTAAACATGTGAGCTTTAGCACATGAAATAAATGTATTTTGGTATAGAAGGGCACTTTGGTTAATATATCATAAAAACATATTTTGATTTTAGTTTTTAATTTCAAACAAATTAAGGAGTTTTAAATTATATTATTAATAAGCAAAAATTGAGGGTTGACAACCACAACAAGGCCGAATCTGCATTTTAACAACCCCTAGATCAAAAAATATCAAGACCTTATGGGTCTTTCTAGATAATTATGATCTTGTACACATGTGTATTCATTTATCTTGAAAGCACCATCAGGTTTTAAGACCTTTTGACCTATGAATTCTTGCCTTGCAAATACGGTCTTGTGGTTCTCAACCCTCAAAATTTGAAATCCTCTTTTGAGTAAATTTATGCTGAAGTAGAGTGCTTTTGATAATTATAAGGCCAAAAAAAATGGTTTGTTTGCCCTATTGCGACCGACCGAAAAATCATGAAAATCGTGAGTCGCTTTTTTTTTTTTTCCCATTCATAAACATTTAAAAAAATGTGTATTTTGCAGAAAAAAAATATATTACAAGGAAATTATACTTATCTAATACAATTTTTAGTTTTTTGAAACCCAAACACATCAATTCTACCTGCAAAAATGTTTTAAAAATCGTTGCATATCATGGATTGATTGTACAAACGCGGAAAAGATCCGGGTTGGGCCGCACAACACTCAATGGGGAAGTTATTTAGTGGTGTGCGCTCAACACTCAATGGGGAAGTTATTTAGTGGTGTGCGCTCTTGGGTATTAATTGGTGACGAGCTGTAGTCAGTTAAAATTGGCAGCCTGGTTTCCAATATGGCGACGTACGCTGTTTGTATGTCAGCCCATGATGGCAACAAAATCGTGTGGAGTTTGGTATCATCCATTGATTTAAGTAGCACGTTTTTGACACTGTTTGATCTTCATAATAACAAGGCATTAGAATGTGTATCGGTGCATGTCGCCGTTGCGCCAAACGGCCCGTGGCAGGATGTAAACAAAACAGAAAGTCTTGACGTGTTGCGTGTGTTGAATTTGCGTCATGGGACTTACAACTTCGTTTTATACATTATTAAAAAAAAAAAAAAAATCGACCTACCGACCCTACTGATTTATTTCATGATAGGGCAAACAAACATTTTTTTTTTCTTGGCCTAATAGAATAATAAAGCTGGTTGCAGAGTCATGCTTTGCTGTGACAAGAGTTGTAGCACTGCAACTCTTTACAGTCAGGTAATCAACTCAAAATTATTGGATATTTATTTTCATCACAGTATTTTCTTACGGCAATACCATAAACTTGGGCCACTTTGAAACCGGGAGTAACTTTGAACAAAACTTTGACAAGGATGTTCACAAAACAAAAATCTCGTCTGATGGTAGTTTGTCAAGGATTTCAACCATCAATGGTTTTTACCAATATCAGGCATGGTAAGTTGCAAGCTTTTTTTAGGCGGGCGCCGGGCGATATTTACCAAAAGGTCCTCATGTTTTAGCACCCGGTTCGGACTAAAAATTGTGTAGTTGGGCGCCGCCGAAAAATCGTAAGAGGCGCCTGGTCATAATTGCATAAAGAATGTACATGATGAGTAAGAGCTTTTAAGAAAAAATACTTAAAAATCAGAATTTTAAAGTGAATCACCTTTGACTAAACAAGCCATTGGTGTCAAGATTACAATAGCAAGCAGTTAATCAATTAATTAATCCATGATTTATCACCTCTTGATTGGAACTGCGTCGGATCAGATCTGCATGTTTGTTAAGATAAGCTGTTTACGAACGCCCTTGTCAAAATTTTGTTCAAAGTCACCCGTAGTAAAAGCCATCCCAGATGATGAGATGGCACATGCAGAATATGCTGCAAATTCCTGCAATGTTGTATACTCAAGATGGAGTCAAATCTAATAAGCACATTCCTACACCCCAATGTCAAACTTTATTGGGACAATTTACATGATGCAACTCTAGTTGGTTTACAATTAGCGCAAATTAAAAATCAAATTCAATCTGTACCATCATACAATGCAGATCTGTTGCATTTATGAGAGACTTAATTTGAAGTAAGTGTTTATTTGTGCACCAATTTGGGTTGTGACGAGGTAATTTGCGCATTTGACAATATAATGTCATCCTGACAACCAGGCCATATACTCTGCAACCAACATTTCTCATCTTAAAATTGATTGTGTCAATGAATTTATCCTTGTACTTACCCTCACATCATGGAAGAGATATTCTGGATCATAATCTATTTCATGATCAATTAAGTACTGAAATATAAGCCGAAAATTGACAAAATTTAGTACTGAAATATACAATGAATTAAAGCAATACTATAAAGTGTTAAAAATGAAGCAACCCCTGTCACCCATGACTTTTGATATGTTGGGCTTATTGGGTTTGCTTTTGGTAGATGTGAATACCCTCCAAACAATTTGGCTCAAAGATGCTTACTTTTTCTGTTATGGTCATTTGTTGAATTAAATTCGGGATTCCGAATTTAATTACACATGTATTAGTATAGGAAAGCATGCATGTGCTTTTTATCCATTTTTGGTGGCAAGACAATTTTGTTTCATAAAATACTCTTGAAAACGCTTTTAGATAGTCACATTCCTCCATTTTATGCTGTTTATACTATAAACCATTTTTGATCAAAATCTTATAGTATTGCTTTAACAAAAATAAATACAGTTTAAGAATAGAATAGAACTATACCCCACTAATTTATAAAATCCAGCTGCCATAGCACTCTGTACCAAGGTTGGCAATTTCCCGGGAAATACTAGTATTTCCCGCCTAGGTGGGAAATACTGGGAAATACCGGGAAATACTGGGAAATACCGGGAAATAC
>JXSR01S037313.1:15267-31381 GCA_000969725.1 Ophiothrix spiculata | reverse complement strand
CTCTTCGCTATATATAAGTTTGTATTCAAACAAATTATGAATTAACAAATTTTTCATGTTTAATATATTTTTTGTAAATTTTTAATATTTAGGTTGTTAAGCTGCAATCACTGACACCTAGCAAACCCATACGTACTTCACCTGATTCGAACAGAGTGCAGTCTCCGAGTAGCAGTACCAGATCACAAATAAGTAGCGAGACTCAGATTTCTGAAACTACCATGTCACCATCAACTCCTAATTCATACACAAATGATAAAACAACACGTCTTGATGGAATGTCTACCAGAATACCCTTGCAAGATACTAATCAAACATCAACGTTAAAGGGCAGTACAAATGCAGACTATCACGAGACTCAAACAAATGTTTATGAATCTCAATCGGAAATGAATCGAATGACAACAGACATAGCAGATACACCTTTAAGTACAGCTATGACTACTATGGAACAGGATAAAGTTAATCCAACAGGTACCGCGCGTGTGGACACGTTAAGGTCGCAGCAGACTCTTAAGGAATCTACTATGTATATAACATCACCCCCGAGTACAACTACTAAGCAGCCTGGGGAGGATACTGAATACGATGTGTCGATACCTAACTTGAATTTTGACATTGATACATCAAATGCTTCGTGTAAAGACATCAGATATGTCTGTGCTGCCGTTCATGTTGGAAATGTGACCTTTGAATCAAATGGTACTTTAGATCGCGAACTTGTTGGCTGTGAACGTTTTTCTGAATGCGTGGGTACGTATGGTTTAATCTTAATGTGACCGTCTACCACAAAAATCGGTCATAATATCAAATAAAATATAATTTTGAATACTCACGTTTTTATTGACAAAGCAAAGTTCCATATTTTGAACGCCCATCACATTTAGATTAGATTACGTAACTGATTAATAACAACACATACCATACTTAAGCGTATGTTTCCAAGCATAAGTTCTGGAAAAGGAAGTGCATACAACCAAGTCCCGGATAACAAATATTCTATATACCGTATATTATCATCACCATCACATCAAAATTCATTGCATATGCATTTCTGTGTAATTTGTCTAAAATGCGAATGAATAATGACGTAATTGGTAAATATAAATCATCAGTTTTTGAAAAAGAAGGACAGAAAACGAATTTTAATATTTTAAAGAATTGTTAGAACCGTATAACATAATGTTTCTTTATAATGTATGTTGATGTTGGTGTGTATTTCATTTTCAAATGTCTGTTCAAATGACGTTTTATTCAGTATTTCTTGTCATTTTCAGATATCCCTGTGTACGGTGTTAGCATGTCTGGTGTCTGGTCAGTGCTTGCAGGTGCTGTTAATACCATAGAAACCACGGTCAAGGTTAACGTGAATGATCATGGTAGAAGTCAGAACCACGATGCTCCCAATGTAGTGTGGAGCGTTTCTGCATGGTCCAGTGCTAATATTACTGGCATTGGAGAAAGAATTGGATTTGTCAAACAAGTAAAACATGGGTTTGCTAATGAGTCACTGCTAAAGCATGACTTTGTATACACGTATTAATTAAATGCATTAAAATATATTAGGAATAATTTATACAGTCGTATTTATAATTTAGAGAATGGTTTATTTTAATGATTGCTGCATAATGCCTGCATTACGTTGTGGAAAAAGGCTGAGTTTAATTCAAGTTTTCGTGACCTGTCGCTGTTGCGACAATTGCGACTAATAGTCTTAAACAAGCACGCGTGTCCAAAAACGTATAATGATAATTATTTATCGTTTATTGAAATAAAATTATTTATTAATTTGTATGTGACAGAAACAGTTTGTGAAACAGATAACACATATTTAGCATCTTGAATCCCGCGTAAAAGGTAAAGGTAAAGTTGATGGCCTTTAAATTCTATGAATGTCTCGATATTCAGCTATTATTCTAAAATATTCAAGTGATTCCGATGTTTCCTTCTATTTTCAATACTTTTACAGGTGTTAAGCGAGAAACAAGCATCCTACGATTATACACAACCATACACAGGATCCTATGAATTTCAAATTCATGACGTCACATTTACGTTGAACACATCTAATTCATCGTGTGACCAGAATCAATATCTGTGTATTTCCTTTGGTTTGAGTGACACACTTCAATACGACAACATATCCAATGTTTTGCCATTTATTGTTTACGGTGCTAAGGCCGAAAATGATTCAACTCTAGCGCATGAAAACCTGCTGAAATGTAAACCCTTCAGTTCATGTAATGGTAAGGATTTCAAGGGAAACTACATTTGACGATACATGCCTAAATAAATAAATAACCAAACAAACAAATAAATAAATAGTTTCATGCGATGCAATGTTAAAGCAGGAAAGTTGAGAGGTTAAGTCTATAATTTTAAGAGAATTGTTTCCTTTGTTTTAGTTCTTTTGAAGTACCTTACCTGTGACCATAGTTTCAACGTCAAATTCCTTCGCAAAAGCGTTTTTTTCGCTGTTGGGTCCATATGGACCCCCCTGACCACTAACGGGCATGTGACAGACCTTGACCACTTAAAAGTGTTAAGATAAATTACTTGAGAGACATTATATAGTATTTTGTCAGTTAAATTAATATGATGTATTTTTCCCAAATTAGAATCTATTTCAACCACTGTTCTTCCGACAACAGAAGCCCCGGAACTAGGTAAGAATAATTCCGTAGAATGTATCTTTCTCTATCTCGCAGTTTTGATTGTTTATTTGCTGATTTACTTATTATATCAGAATTAAACACACCATTTTAATAGATTAAATACTACACATTTGCTAAATTCCGAGTCATATGAAAGCATTTAAAGCAAACATTTTGTAATCACTTCATGGTGCAGTGAAAGTTCCATTTATTTGATCTTTTTATCAGATACGTCATAAGAATAATAAAAAGGCAAAAGAAATAGAGCTAATACACTGAGAAGTAATTACAATATGATTTAATTACAGACCTTGAAGTATTTACAATATATTTTAAAAAGCTATAAGTTCTATTTGACATACATTCCGGCTGTTGATCGATTTGACCAATGAACGCAATTGAGAATATTCCGGGGAACTAAACTTCCAAAAGTTTAGAAACTTTGTTTAGCCGTCTATATCTCATTTGTTTGAATCTTAAACTGTAAAACTTTTAATCCTATCCTCACCTTTTGTTATTCAAAAACAAACTGTTATCAAGTATTAAAAAGCTAAATTCGTTCATCCATTCATTCACTGATTTTCCTATAGCATCATAATCAACAAGATGATACAGATACTGCTCAATTTTGTCAAACGCTGTCTGTGACCCACCTGCTAAGAAAGTGGAATTATTCAGCCATAAAGCAAGCTCTTGTTATAAATTTGGTTCATTTTTACAAAGAAGAGGTTGTTAGCTAATCAAACAATGCATCAAACAAGGTTCAAACAAATGAGATATAGGTGGCTAAAAAGTTTCCAAACGTCGAGAAGTTTATATATAATAAATCAATAGGCCTTCGGTTTTAACCCCGACCCTCTAACATGTTCTCATCCGAGAACCTTGATTAAAGGACTGGAATCACTTGGAAATCAATTCCGAATTCGTAATTAAAACTGCTTATAATTACGAATTCGGAATTGATTTCCAAAACCTTTAATCAAGCTTCTCGGATGAGAAGATGTAAGAGGATCGGGGTTAGAACTGAAGGCCTATTGATTTAATATCATCCACTCTTCCCCATCTGACCGTATAGCTCAGTTGGTAGTGTGGGGCTACAGTGGAACAGGCCTTATTTTTCCTAATTTTAAATGACTATAATATTATTATGTTACGCAGTACCAGTTTGATATTTTAAATATATATTAGTCAAGGGCACTCCCTTATTATGCTGAACATTTCAAGTTCATTGGTTTACTACAAGCTGAGATAGCTTTCACATGAAAGCTTGTTTTGTATTGGTCGAAAGTAGGATATTGCTGACAAGGCCAAATATCAAGCCAATCAGTGGTGCGTTTATAGAATGTGTCACCTGAATGATCAAGTCCTTTAAACACATACTATTGATTTCGTATAATGAGTGTATGAATGGTATTGTGAGCAATGCTAAATTTACCAGTGGGTAAATAATGGTTTGGAAAATACTATAGCTGTGAATTGCTAACAGAATACTAGTGCCTTTAAAAGTAGTCCATAATTATGAAATATTAATTTAAACTGATTTGTAGTTTTATTTCCAGACAAAATGTTTAAGAAGTTATCTATAACAATACTTTACATAGATTAATGATGATATTGTGGTGCTTGATCTTGAATTTCCTGTTAAATTAGCAAAAATGTCAAAATGGTTTCGAAGTCAAAACACAACTAAACGGTAATTACTACGTCGTAACTTCAAAAGTATGAAGTATTTCAAAAATCTGTTTAACAGATTTTTAAAACATTAATAACAAAATTAGAAAATATAATAAAAATGTGAAGAAAATATAGGCAATTCAAAAAATGGTGATTTTTGCACATTTTTGGGTAAAAAAAGAGAAATACGCAAAATAATCAAAATCCGTCTAACAGAAATTTTCACCATGTAGTAACACACTGTCTGAATGCAAAATGTCTAAATTTAAGTCAAAATTGTAAAAAATATAGGTATTAATAGATTTTCCTAGTTTTTGTTTCAAATATGCTAATTATATGTAAATGATGATATTCAAAATTAAATTTCAAACATAATTTACATCTTCTTAATCTTAGTGTAATGTTGAAAATATTATGCAAGAAAAAGAGTTTCATTGAAATACAAACAAGTAGTTAATATTTTAGCATTGACCAGTAGGTTAGGCAAAATAAGGCCTGTTCCACTTTTACAGTAGTATTCCCAAGGTCCCAGGTTCGAATCCTGGATAGTCAGTGATTTTTTCACTGATTGTCACTTTGTTGTGTGGAATGTGATTTATAATTATTTCCCTTTATATTAATTCGACCACATGTTTAATCTTCGTTTCTGTTTATATATAATACTAAACAGTCGCCTTTGTCTCTGCTTGAAACTCTGTATGTGTGAATTTAGGATGCCCGCCACCATTAAGAGTGGGACTGGAAACGTCAATTTTTATACTTGAACCAAACAAGGAATTGTACGCATTATTTGAGTCTGTAAGAGTGAAATGTCGACCAGGATTTAAGTTAGATGGACGCTCTTCTTACCTTTGCTTAAATGGAGAATGGCTTGGACTCGATAAGTTACCACATTGTATGCCTCAAGGTAATTAGAAGAGTTCTGTGATGATTTCTAAGTTTAGTTCATTGTTACTAAGGCATGTGATGGATTCTAACCTCTCTACATTGTATATATATTTTATAACTTAAAATTCAAGAATTAAAATGAAAAATCTAATGAAAAGAACGATGCCTTATGCTAAATGATACCATACGAATCGGAAATGTGATTATTATTCATTCAATATTGCAACAAATACTTTTGAACTAGTGGCTAACATTTGGAATGACATTATTTCACCCCTTTACCAATTTCGGGATGTCTGTTGTCAATACTTTAATTGTGTTAAACCATTCGTTTTGTAGAATGCGATCGCCCTGTGGTGACAAAGGACATGTTGATATCACCGGATCGAACTTGGTATAATGTTGGCGATGAAGTGACCATCAGTTGTAAGGAAGGAATGACGCTTGTTGGCAATGATAGTATTTCCTGTGGAAGCGACGAAAGATGGCATGAGAAAAATCCTGATTGCGTGCCAATAGGTAACTATGAATTATGTGCGATACTTCAAAACATTGTTACCTAGATATGCAATACACGTATTGTATAAGTACCTAAAATTCATACCTTTTACTGAGACCTAAACAGACTAGAACTTAGGACCAACAACTAAGAAGACAAGAGGAAGAGAATTCGAATTGTCCACCTACCATTATTACTGTAACATAGCGTGTCGCAACAATGATGATTTGAACCTAAGATGTAATAATAATAGAAATAAGATATCGAAAGTTCTAATGCTGATATATATACTCCATTATGTTACAGGATGCAAAAGACCCGATTTAGATAATAACAGAACCAAGATAGAACCCAACAAAGATTGGTATACCTACGGAGAAACAGTGTATATAGAAATAACGTGTCCGATTGAGAAGTATTTATCATCTGGATACAAGCACTTTGTATGTACCGATAATGGGACGTGGTATAGAGAGATACCTCAGTGCGTGATGCACAATGAGAGTAAGTTATTGGGTCTTTTTATGTTTAGAAATCCTATTACCCATAATAGGGCGTTCCAAAGTAACGTTTGTGGCCAAAAAATTGAAAAATTTCACCTTTAAATGGGGCCAAGACATGTAGGTGTTCAAAAATTAAATTAATTTCTAAAATCCTGAATAAAGTTCATGTAACCAATGGTAACGTTTGCTAACGTTTGTGACTTCGTACAGAAACAGTTTTTTGCTCCAAATGACTTAAAAATGAAAATTCTCTTACGTGTTAACGAATTTTTAATACCCTTTACACAGATGGGTAACATATTTACAAACATTTCATAAAAGTGTAGAAAATTCTATCGTCAGGATTTCTTTTAATGCATTGTTAGGTGTGGTAACGTTTCTTACATTTTGGTGTAACCTTTTTGTAACGTATGTGACATTTTTGATTAAAACATGTGCTCATAAATGCACGGATAGACAGACATTACAATTTCTCTTTGAGAAATACTTCTCACGTACTAAGTAACAAACGTACGATTGAAAAACATGCTTATGCGGTCGAATGAAAAAGCTGATTTTTTACTTGAAATCAAAAAAAGTTTCATTTTCCATGGAATGAGCCAATAGCCTTCTCAATAATTCTCCGAGTCTCATAATATTCATTCCTACAGTCCCCGAAAGTAAAACGTAATTCATTAACACAACCTTAAAGTATTTTAAGGATAGTTAGAATTGTCGTTCTTTTGTGGTCCCTTTCGTGGTTATCACACTTTGTCGAGTATTTCAGATATCAAATGGTGACTAAATAATATCGTCTGTATTTCCGGGTGTTTTTTTTTTGACGTTTTACCTTGCCCTACTCTTTTGGAATACCCCAATTTTATATCAAAATGAGTACAAAAGATGTCAAAGAAGATTCCTATAGATGCCCAGCAGCATGAGAATATGTTAGAATCACCATTTTCATTTCCTTTCATATTAAATTCTGATGATTAATGACGTCATAATTTCGTAACGCATTAACCTAATGAATGATTTTTTTGTTATTTATACAGCAGACCCGTTCTATTATGCCAAGTAATAAAAGATATCGGTTTCAAAATAATTGGAGGGTGGAAACCATCCTTCTTTGGTTAACCGCGTGACATAAAAAAGAGCTTGACCGGATGAGATTTAATCACAGAGTAACAGAGATGACACTAAGCCTTAAAACATGGCCCCAATCATAACTTAACGTGTAATGTAGTATGTGGACAATAACGAGGTCGCATTATGAAGAATGCTGCACAGCTTGTACCCGATTAAGCGTAATACAAATCAAGGACGATGTCAGGATTTATTTGAGTAAGGTTATTCATTATGCAACCTCATTTTTGTAATTGGAGCCACTGATCACGTGATCAGCCAAGAAACGTTAACCAGCGACTACTGAGAAATAGTAATCAAATGAGCTATGAAGTATATGGGGATAAAGTGTCAGGGGCCTGATTTAATCTGCTTCATCAGTGATGGTCTCTGTATTTGTACAATTTCGTCTATCTCTATCTTCGAGTATAGGTTACGTAACACTAAAAATGTTTATGTAAAATGCGTTTCAAAAAGTTCTAACCTTTCGTTATAATCAGTATGAAATATTTATCGTTGTCACGTGGCTCTTTACTAATAACCGTATTCAAGAACATAAATTCAGATTTTGACAATGTTAAATGCATTTACTCCCGTGTTTTCTTATTTTGTTTTTGTTTTTAATTTTAAGCGACTGAGCATTCATCAAAATACACAAGCCAATTGAAAGAAGGTAGCTATAAACTATTCGTATGTACTTCTAAGACAATAAAATTAATACGCAAATTCACACCCCCCACATAGATTAAACAATTTCCAATATGGACATAAGTTTTAACTGGTCATATTTTTTGTTTCACACAAATACATTGGTAAAACCATGCCAATTTGTATTCAACGGATCGTAACTCTGAATATATACACTTAAAACCTACAAAGTTAGATATTGCTGGAAAGCTTACTTTCCGAGGATTTCAATTTTACCTAAAAAAGTCTAATTTTTAGGGATTGGTAAAAATTATACAGGGTACAAAATAAAATAAAAGTGCATTTTGGTCAACCAACTTGGCACAATGAGATTTTGTTGGGGAAAGGTGTATCCAGATGACACAAACATTATTTGAAGGATGTAATGATAGCCTTCCATAAAATAATTCGTTTGGTGACCAATCTCATTGTGGTCAAAATACTGAGGATGGTCAAAATCTATGAAACGACTCATTAATATTTGGGACATGTATCGGTCAAAAGTTTTTTCGTGCATACACTACCTAAAAATTAATCACATAATTGGATTCCTCGGCAAATTTTCTTTTGAAAAATGTAAAACTTTTACCATTTACGTCGACTCGGTCAAAAGATATGTCGTTTTAAAGTTTTCGAGTGTAAATGCATGTTTTGTACAGTAATGTATAGAGAAAATTACCCACATATAAGGCATTAAGAAACAACAAAATTTGGATGACATGTCAATATTCGACACATGCTTTAGCATTATACATACCTCATTGAAGTATATTCAAAAAATTATGATCCCAGCATTTTTATTTTCAATAATACATGTGTTTATAAATCATAACTTTCGTACACTTTTGCATGTAATCCTATGGGCGCCACCCCCACCGGCGCCACCCCCACCGGCTCCACCCTTGACCCACTCGACATTTTGGTCAATTACTTCACTATTGCTAAACCTGTGGCTTTAATTCTTTTTTTATTTAGTACCTGGATAAATTATCTTTAATATTATACCAATGTGTTATGGTTCGGTGACAACTTCTATCAAAAATAAAGACATTTGTCATGATTTTAATGATTTCTTGAAACGGCTCCACCTTATTTGATATACCTATTCGTGACTTAGGTCCATATCCTGTTCATACAAGGTCAAAAATAGCCTAAAGGCCTAGATATACTTTGTCATTTTTGTAGTCATTTTCATTCAGAATTTTTCTCACGGTGTTACATTTTCACCACTATGTTAAATTTTCATTCGGAATGAAAATTTTAATTTTAATTTTTTCTCATGGTGTAAAATTTTTCTCATGGAGTAAAATGTTTCACCATTTATGAAAATGTTTCATGATGGTGTTCAACGGGGCATAGATCAATCTCATTAGGTCGAGAACAATACCATAATTACCTTGGTCTTTTCTTATAATCTAAAATTTGTCCTTGGCAGGTACTGTAGATTTTATTCTGCTGAAAAGATTTTCATTTGGAATTTTTATCATAGTCTCGATTTTTTATCATTCTATTTGTAGTTTTAGCGGATTATTCCGATCGATAATATTGTCTGGGAACTCGAGGTCAAAATGCATTCAGTTCTATGGATTTTCAAGATGGTAAAAATGACACAAAGTATATCTAGGCCTTTATACTGGAAGAAATTCATAAAGAAAAGTTACAAAATGTTCTCGTGGTCAACACTGTAACATTCGAACAACACAATATCATCAGAACACCTTCCGAAGATAAGTTATAACAATAATGATATCAATGCGTTATGTCAACGTTTTCAAAACCCAAATCCAAAATTGATCGACTCCTAAATTTTACTTCAAATATTTTGATAGAAATACTATATAAAAGTTTCTAATAAAAATGCGTAATTTATAACTCAACAACAGACTGTTAACACAGAACTTTAACATGCAGACACATGTCTAAATAAGTCTTGTATGTCCTTTTGTTTTTTACTTTATTATTTGTTTGTTTGTTTGCTTCATTTGGTTTGTTTTGTTCAGAATCAGTTTTAATGATTGAAATATGTTAATGAATTGTATCCTTTTTCCACATATTAAAGAATTGCATCAACTCGAGTTCTTATTGCTTCTATGTATATGTATGTCGTTATGTTTTAATTAGTTCCACAAACTACGACATTATTGTCGGCCAATATTGTAGAGGTAATAGATATTTTGTAATAGACCAGTTTTGTATGTCCTATAATGCATTTTGAAAGTACCGCGAATACGGGCATTTCTGCGGGAATGACCATATTACTACGTTGTGCGCATGACGTCATTTGCGCAGAAGGTACTAATATGGTCAACTGAGCGTTTACGGTACTTTCATGATGCATTATGGGACATACGAAAGTGGTCCATAATTTATATCCACATGTTTTATATCCCTGTACCAATTCAGCTTGTGTACGTCCTTCGATTCCAAATGTAAGCAGACTGTACCCAGAGCTAAGTTCATACCACTGCGGTCAAAAGGTTAATGTCACCTGCAAGTCCGGGTTCCATCTTGTTGGGGATGAGACTATCATATGCGCTGAGACTGGGGATTGGTACTTTGATGTTCCTCACTGCATTCCAGATGGTAAGACATTTAAGATATGTGCAACTTGATAGTCTGGGAGATAAAATAGTGTTTAAGGATACGAGTGAACAACAATTTGAAATAATGATATCATAATTTGGTGGTTTCTGTTTGTTTTTGTATTTGTTTGAATTTGTTCAATTTTGGTTATTACCTTCTTTTTGATGAGGTAAAGCTGAATAACACATATTGAGCTTAAATCATCACTTGTCGTTTTATTTTGATTTTTTCTCTTTTCTAAAAGCTCCCATCTTTAATAATATAGTATTGTTGTTCATCTTTTGAAGTTATTATCTATCGTATCATAATTATTATTATATTTTACAGCTATAGAGAGTGAAGAAACCACGATTGCACCCTCTTTTTCTTTGGAAGGACCAGTTACAACAGGTAATTTTAAATGCTAAAACGTCTAGTACGGTTAAACTACTTTGATGGTTAAAGGTCGCTCACACTGTGCGAATAAGGGCAACGACAAGCAACAATAAGCTGAATGATACTTTGCCATCGTATTCTTTGTCCAGTTTTATGCCAACGTTCACTGACAAAATCGCAATTACAATGAGCGAAATCGCAACGACTGATGCGACGTTGTCTTGCGGAGGCTGACCTAGGGTGACGAATGTTGAAAGTCAATGTTTTATTAATTTCATTTACATTCGTCACCTTAATTGGTCATCGTCATAGCATGAGGCAGCCTTTAGTTTTCGCTAAATTAATCTGGTCTTCATCATATGTGCCCCGTCATATCGAAAGGTACCTTAAGGGTCCCAAAGTCAAATCTGATTTTTTTGAAAGCTGAGATATTTTAAAAGCTTTAAAATGGCACCTTATTTTTGGTTATTGGTGGTTATTGAATGTTATTGGATGTTCAGTTGCAAAGTTACATCCATCATGTCCATATGGGCAAAAGGCATCGGGCTAATTCGAATCCGGTTTGGTCAGTGATATTGACAGGGACTGTCATTTATATTGTGAAGTAGAATAGTCTAAAATCAATAACTTCAGATTTTATTGCATCAAAAACACCAATGTCTTTCCGGAAAATAAAGTAACTCTTGTATTGCGTTGCAGCTACTTGCCAGCGTCCAGTTGTAAAGTATGATGATGTCAGCATTCTTGTTCCTGATAAACCAGAGTACAGTGTAAATGAAAGTGTGAGGCTTGATTGCAAAACTGCCTACAAAAATGTTGGGAAAAAGAACATAAAATGCTTGCAAAATGGAAAGTGGGGAAGCGTGCTTGGATACTGCAAATTCAACCAAAGAGGTAAGTACATGTTTAGTTATATACGCGTACATTCATTATGCTGAAGAAGTCTATTCTGCCATGTCTGATGGATGCAGTTGTTGAAGAGATCATTGTAAATGGCCAATACATCTTTGAAAAGATGCCAAAAATAGAAAAGATAGCAAGAAAAAGAGAAAGAGGAAGATGGCCACTCCCAACACAATTGTACAATTTACTCTTAGTCCTTACTTCGTGAGAAAAGAAAACAGGAATTCTAATCTCATGCCCCGATGCAAAGGCTTTTGCCTTACATTAATTACGGTATTCTCATTTGGGGTAATACACGTAAAACCTATTTAGATAAAGTTATTAAATTACAAAAATGGGCTATCAGAACAATATCATGTGAGCATTACAGAACCCACACATGACCATTGTTAAAAAAACACAATGTTTTAAAAATATGCGATACGTTTAAACTTGAACTTGGTAATTTTATGTACAAATATCATCAAACAAAGCGCCTTCCAAGTATATATTTAGACTATTTCATGAAAAATAACCAAACTCATAAGTATCAAACTAGAAATGCTTCAGATTATAGTATCAGCAAAACAAAGAAAAAATATTCTGATCGTGCAATTCGCACAACAGGACCAATTTTATGGAATACTCTTGATATAAAACAATGTAAATCAGTCAAAAACTTTAAAAATACTTATAAATCCAGCATCATTGCAAGTTATGATTTTTGTTGACTTTGGTGCACGCCTTTCCCTTTGAGTGCTTTGTTTGGTTTTTGTATAATTATGTTTTGTTTCCATTTTTGTATTGAATTTTTCTGGTGTATTTGAAACCTTATTTATCAGGAGATGGTCCCTTCGGGCCTTTTTGGCCCTTTAACCATTCCCACAATATTATTGCCATGTTCTGTATGTTTTCTTTGTTTTTTATACAATATAAGTATGATATTGTGAATAAAGTGATTTGAATTTGACTTATTACAATGCAACATTATTATAATACATGTTTTCATGGATAAGAGAAACTAATTATATTATTTCGAAAGGGGCTATATTCATCAATGGGCTGTTCTTTAGTTGGCCCGTTTTCACCCGTATCAAAATAGAACATCTTATTCATAACTATAATATATTCATTTATTCATTTACTTCACATTATCACTGGTACATAGGAATAAAAAATACATATAAATACATACAATAAAATCCAAAATAAAATATGTAAGGCTAAATATTCAAGAGATGAGGTACCAGCAAAAGGAAAAATGCAAAAAGCACCTCTCTGGGACCGTTCTACCTTTCAACATACAACCAATTAAAACTAAAACAGCCTGTAGTTGGTTTGTAAATCTTTCTGAGGAAGTGAGAGTAGACTGTTGCAAAAATAAAATATAAGTTTGACCTTGAAAAGTATTGTAGACAACTTCAGGTGAAGCGGTTAATTATGAATGTCTTACTCTTCTTTATTCATCTCTTGCCATCGAAGGATGTAAGGCACCGAAGATTTCTACTGGCGTCAGATTTCACCCTAATCAAAAGTGGTATTACCATGGGCAAACATTGTTCGTTAACTGCTCTGAAAAGTACCAACTTATTGGGAAGGAAGAACTGGTCTGCTTAGAAACTGGTGACTGGCACAGGGAGGTTCCGGAATGCAAAAGGAGAGGTAAAACTTTACATACGAATTTTCAACGTTTTAAAAAATGTAGCATATTTGTGACCGTCCACCCCAAAGCAACAGTAAATGCCAGCTCTTGTCATTTTCACTTTTTTAATTATTTGCAAAGATCATGTTTTTAAGGATTACAATGACACCTTAATGAACTTCACACGATTTCCAGAAGTCAACTTATGGTCCGTCAAAGATTGCCAGGGAGTAAAACGTATAACTGAGATAAACGCTTTCAAAGATTAGTAAGCCCTATTATTTTCTGTTTATAGTCTTAAGAAAATGCAAATTTATTTCACATTTCCTATCATTTTCTTGAAATGAAACTTTGCTGGTATTTAGAAGTAAGCACTGAGATTAAGAATCTGTCAAAAAATCAATTTCGGCAAATTATGACGTTGACATGTATTTTCACCTGTATAGCGCAAAATGAAGTTTCTGGCATTTACTGCTCATACGGACGGTCATATTTAGTGTTTTGTTTGTTTTTCCAATACGTTTGCAAGCCATTTTTATAAGGTTTATTGTTCTGATTCCTACGCCAGGGTGAGAGATGTCCCTAATAATCAAGTTACCCGTGGTGGTAAATTAATGACACGTTGGCACTTACAATATTTTCTTTAGAGTGAATTAAAATCATCATAATATGTAAACATTATTTACTGTAAGGAATCAAAACACAGTACGGAATAAACTAAATAAACTTTACATAATTATCAATTATTTTTTATTGTACTTCAAAAATTAAAATCAAATGCCACTTCCTTTATGTATTGATTAAAAGTGAAATCTCAAGCTATTTTTCATTTGTTTTTCAGATTACATAACCACGCCACTGATCTTTACTCTTGCGGTGGTTTGTTTTCTGTTGGTTGCTGCGCTTATTGTACTCAATTGTGTACAAAGTGTAAGTTAGAAAGATACATCTACCTGATACATTCTTACATAGAAAAAAGCGAGACAAAGGGTGGGGTTACCACTTTGCAGTATCCTTGATATTTAGAAAAAAAATATATCAATATGCTGTAAAGCTGTACTTACATAGTGAGACCAATTTCCTTTTTCATTTCCTTACAAGCCGAAGGTATCTATCGTTAAAAGTGAAAGGAAAAAAAACCCCACCCAAATCCGTCCATCATATTTTTATTTGTTAATTAATTAATTAATTAATTAATCAAATTATTTATTTTTATTCATTTATTTAATTATTTATTTTTATTCATTTATTTATTATTTTCATGATAATGTTGTTGTTGTAGTTGTTGTAGTTGTTGTTGTTGTTGTTGTTGTTGTTGATGATGATAATAACTAATTACACCTCCTTTTTCGTTGTTTTCAAAATGTAGGATTACCAACCCACTCCACAACCAAAACTAATACATCGAACACATCGGAAAAGAGCTGCAAAATTAACGAAAAATAATCGATTTCACGAATCTCCCCCAGTACAGCCCGACAAAAAGAAATGTAACGGAAAGACCATCACCAAGACGCCTCCTTTAGCCAAAATGGACATTGATATGCTATGAGCAAAATATATATCTATGTACGAGTCTTTTCTAATGTGTTTTTTCCAATTTAGATGAAAAAATTTGATCAAATCGGTCTCCATTGAAGTCGTAAAATGCTATGTGCAGTTTAAAATCTGTTAAAATATGCTTACACAAAATACAAAATGATTACTACAAATTTAAATTACTATGGCTCCGAAAAAAATACCAACTGGTCCAAACTACACACAGGTCACTTCGTTAACCCTCGTCTATCCAGGGGGGGGGGGTGTTGCAGGTGTTTTTTTCCCTGCATAAAAACGCAAAAGCAACTGAACCCAGGCATTTGGGTAATCTCTTTTACATCCTTTGCGGTCATTTTGATGAAAAAATTAGGGGGGTACCACCTAAGGTGGGGTAAGGGTAGGCCGTCAAAGTTGGGATGTAGGGGGGGTTGGTGAAGCCCCGGAAAAATTTAAGTCGCCATTTTGAAAAATATATGCATGCTAACTCGCAGGGTATGTTAGAATTATCATTTCCCTTCTTTAATAGCAAAAAACCCGATGAAAATCGGTCATTTAGAACTTAAGTTGAGATTTTTGAAAAGTGGCCATTTTTGCCAAAATCCCGATTTTCCGACCCGAACGAGCTTTATGACGTCATAATTACGTAACGCCTTGACCGATTTTCGTGATCTTGGTATCATTGGATAGGGGAGGACCATACCTATCTATCGATAGCACAACCAAGTTCATAGGGAGTTCCGTTCCAAAAAATTAGGGGGGGGGGGGTTGCAACAACCAGCCCCTTGGGTAGACGAGGGTTAATGTAACACTACTTTAGCGACTGGGTGTTTTTGCGAGTTATTTGCGTGGTTTTTTTTTGTTATGAGCCACGTGAATAGTTTGGACCGGTATTCTACAATATAATCCGATTCTGAAACCACTTTTACGCTAATTCTTGTATATGCACACACACAAAAAAAGGAAATATTCTAACTGCCTCAACTCAGGTTCTAACCGTAAGGCTGTAAGCATCCATGATTACAAATATACAAAACTACATGTATGCTTACACAATAAAATCCAAAATAAAATATGTAAGGCTAAA
>JXSR01S037306.1:2167-13750 GCA_000969725.1 Ophiothrix spiculata | reverse complement strand
AGTCTTGTTTTGAAAAGGTCTATTGAGGTGTCATTTTAATCCTTAAAAAATGGTCTTTGCAAATATTAAAAAAAGTAAAAATAGCAAGAGCCTGCATTTACGGCTCATTTGGGATGGTCTCATATGGTTATATTTGGCATTAATGAGTAGATATAGCATTAAGTTACTTGGCTTCAAAGATCTATTCAATGGAAATATTTTCTCTTTCTTATGCTTTATAAATTCTGTATTGCTCGAGACGGATATAGTGCCATACAAAATATACATGCTTATGCCAGGCTTAAAGGTCAGTAGACAATTTATATAAACAAGGAACATGTAGATAGAGGTGATTTGAAGCAAGAGGCCTTACTTTTAGAACATTTCCCTTTTGCGTGTTTTATGTCTGTCCACAGTTTTTAAATTTTACACTCCGTGAATTTCATAAAGTTAAAGAAAGAAGTTATATATTCTTTGTGACCATATACCTACCGTCTGGTTATGTTCTGAGGTTTTGGCACACTGGTTCGAAAGACCTTTTTGTCAAGGTCAAGGCTGGTCATTTATCAGGAACTTGGCCACTTGATATGCACGAGACAAAATGTTTTCATTGTATTAAAATGTATAATATGCCCATCCAAGTCTGGGCTTTGAGTTGCAATATTTTTGAAATTTGAAACAAACCATTGAAGAACAGGATATAACCCACATTTTTTTTCTTTTAATAAGGCACCTTTGAGGTTTTGACACAGGAATAAAAGTGTCTCATATTGAGGAAAATCAGTTGTGTAGTATTTGTTTTATTATACCTTACAATGACTTACAGATGATATTGTAGGGGGAAGTCTAAAATTAATCTCACAAGGAATAGAAACTACCCAATGAGTGGACACAATTAACCTGAATCAAATTGGACAGGGATGCAAGTTTTCAGGAAATTTTACTGAAAATATTTTGTTTTCAGGAAATTTTGTCTTGTATAAAAGTATAGGAAAAGTGTTCTTATCCATAAAATTTTAGACATTTCAGGAAATTTGGATTTTTAATGACTTGTATCCCTGATTGGAATAAAAAGTTAGTAAAGTTTGCATCTGTTGAAAGCATTTTTTTGTTAAAAGAAGGAAAATCTAGAAAAAACAATCATGTTAGGGTAAAATGAATCAAAAGCACAATGCTTGTATGGGCTTAAATGTTGACACACCTCTCTCGACTCATGTTTTACACAAGGGACAAGCTGTCTATTTGATGTGAAATCAGTTCTAGAGCAGACAGCGCATATCCTTCCTCTCGCTATCTCACCTCATTTGTCTTCATTTTGCACAAGCTCGCAATCTGATGTTTCTTTTGGGTTTCAAATTTCCTGATATTTTCTCCTTTTTGCCTTTTAATGTTTACCTCATTGATTTCTGTATCCTTTGGTTGATCTTGTGACCGGGGATGTACTGCTTGTTCTAATTTTGTTTTTGTACATGTAGCTCAGTGTATCATCATCGTGTGACATTTATGTGCTATATAAATGGGCAATGATATAAGATTACACTCTTGTTTATGATATTATTGTTATATAAGTAGAGGTATTTTGAAATTTTGAAAAATCAGACCATGCTCCTTTTACTGGCTTGTGACAGGAATGGAGTTTTTCAAAGATAACATATATTATGAACTACTCTATCGCATTTAAAACTGCTTTGAAATATCACAACCATCAAGGTCTATGTGATTATTTATCCTTGAACTGACGTCTTTAAAGAAACTTAATCTTTGCAAATGTTTATGCAATAGCAGGGAGTTTTGGCGATCAAATAGGCAGAAATGTTGACTCTACATGTTTGAGTAAGTCGTGATCTTCACAAACCGTGATTTTGGTGAAGAGAGGCGGTGGTGTCTCATATGTTTGTTTAGCATTAGGATGGGGCGATCTTCATCTCCCATAATCCAGCCATTCATACATGTATCCTTCCTGTTAATCATACTCTTTCATGTCAGATATCAGGAATGTATAAATGAGGTTGTAAAACTGCTTATCTTATGAACACCATTCATGAATCTCGCTACACCCAAAATGTGTTTAATTATACCAGGGAATACATAACCAGACAGAATTGAATACATGAGCTTTAGGCTGCAATCACATAGAACTATACTGCACACTATTCGGCACTATGCGGGCAAGTTTTTTCTATCAGTAGGACCTTTTTTTCTGTGATACTATCCACAATAATCTCTGTACTGTGTATATATACATGAAGTCATTTCAAAAAGGCCCCTGATCTCACTCTAGAAAAGAAATACTGTTTACCAGAGTGAGATCAGCTCGCTGAATTCTAACGATTTTAGATTTTAACATTGTGGATAGTATCATGAAAAATAAAGGTCCTATAGATTGGACAAACATGCCCGTATAGCGTATAGTATAGTTCTATGTGATCGCAGCCTTAGAGTGCACTATACCTTCCTGACATTTTGATTTCAATGTCGCCTCAGCAGGACTTTGCCATACTGACTCAGTTTGCCCGCCAACTACTTTTGAGTAAAAATTCTGTTTGTAAATTGTGGTGCTTGTAATCAACTTCACCCAGCTCATTTATTTGTCAAACTTTCCGGGCAAAGTTTCTCAAAATTATTCTGTATGACATTTAGGGCCAAATCATAGTCGGCCTCCAAACAAAATTTTTCCTCTGTGTTTTTCCTGACTCAGTTTGCCCGCCGACTACTTTTGAGTAAAAATTCTGTTTGTAGCATCATTCTAGCTGTAACATTTGAATACGCCAGTTTAAGAAAACCCCAACTCCAAAATCTCCCGTCTGTTAATTAGACTTATAAAATATAAATGTATAATATCTGAAAAATGGTTTCACATCACTAAAATAGCATAGTTGCTATATTTGAACAGCCATTACAAGAAAATCCCAACTCCATGAGCTCCCCTCTGCAACTATACACTAAAAATTATGTAACAATGTCTAAAAAAGTCAACTACAAGGTCAAATGTGACACTATGATTGGGATATAGACATGGAAATGCTTTTTAGTGATTTGAAAGCATTTTCAGAGATTTGTATGCATTTATATTTTACAGAACTTAACAGAAGGGAGCTATTGGAGTTGCGGTTTTCTTGTACTTGCGTATTCAATTGCAGAACCATGATCAGTCAACAATTTCAAAATCAAAATTTATGACAATGAGACTCAGGCTCAGCTCCTAGCACAGGTCTTTGTGTCTAGGTTTCCTGAAGACTTTAATTAGAATGTGGTGGTTGTAATCAACTTCACCCAGCTCATTTATTTGTCAAACTTTCCGGGCAAAGTTTCTCAAAATTGTTCTGTATGACATTTAGGGCCAAATCATAGTCGGCCTCCAAACAAAATTTTTCCTCAGTGTTGAAGTTATTTTGTTTGGAGTCACTCGTCATTTTGATGTCACGACCAAATGTTTGGTAAGAACAATTTTGTTTGGAGGCCGACTATGATTTGGCCCTTACACGTTCACAGATTATTTGTCAGAAAATCAAACATGTGGCAATTACCAGATCCAAAAAGGAACCAAACCCCATGACTTACATTCGTGATCGACATTCAATGTTGTAATTTCTTAATATTTTGACACTCATGTCAAACTGATTTATTCATAATACCCTGTGGATTCTGTCAAGGTAAGGTGCCATTGTGCCCCACCTTCAATTTGCAAATTTCCTCTTTACTTCAAAATATATAATGACGCTGGGGCTAGTCTGCGCTGATTATTTGAAAATGTGATTGTTTTTGAGGTTGACAGGACACTTTTGAAATAGCATTTACACCTGGGAATAAAAGAGGTACTCAGACACATGTGACTTTGTCTAGAATGTAAATGTTCTTGTTGACAGTTACCAAGGAAATTCATGATATTCCGGAAAATACGAATAAGTACGTTCAGGACCATATATGTATGCTCAAAGAAGTTATATTTTAATGCTAATAACTTTAGAAAAAGGCATGCGAGCCCAAGCGGTATAAGCTCCTTTTATTATAATACTCCAGGTAGCAAGCAAATAGACGAATACAGATTGATTTGTACATGTGGAGCTCTTCACACGTACAAATCAATCTGTATTCTGCACATCTAGATTAAACTGGACTCCTTTAACAGCTCTTGTCATATTCTCATGTCAAATATGTCCCAGCATTTTACAATGTTAGAAAGGTAACAGTTTTGCTGTAAAGGAGGTATGGAACTCCCCATTGCATTAGTGGGATCTAACCCATCACATTGAGACAGATTGGCACTATGAACACTGCTCCACCAAGACATCGTTTAATATTTAACTTGCTAAAATGAAAGAAAAGAAAGACAGATTTTGATAGACTACACATAATTGTAAATTGATGAGATACACGAGAGTTGATATATTACAACATTGTTTGACAGCATTCATTGCATTCATACATTTTCTTAAATATTCACATGTCACAAGTGAATGATGGGTGTACGTGCTGTTAGAAGTGTATAAATTTTGTAAGTTTGTGACATGAAAAAGAAGTGAATATATTTTAGGATATAATTTTGGTATTTGTCTCGTTTCATGTTATTAGATTAAGGCTGCGATCACATAGAAGTATACGGTATACAATATTCGTTATACGCTCTCGGGGAAGGTACTCATATTTGACATTGACGAGTAAGAACATGAGTGCCTACCCTGAGAGTGTATAGCTATGTGATCATAGCCTTACTGCTTTTCTTTTTGCACATTATTTGAAAAGAAAAAATATTTAGGTTCAATTCAATAAATCACTCATCAGCAGGCAAAAATTATTCAAGAATATACTGCTCTAAGAATACAGTAATCGTTATAATGAGTTCCTACTGTACTAACAAAGAAATTAAATTTCAAGTCAATTTAACAAAAATGCACTAACCTCTTTTGTATGTTAATCCTAACCCCTTTTTTAAGCATCACCACTTAAAAACTATATCCTTTGAAATCTACATGTCACAATGGGTGGTTTAGAACCTGCTACCTTTCGAGCCATGATCCCAGGTTCGCTCTAAAGCCACCGGGAACACATTGCCTTAGCGGCAGTTTTGTGATCATAACTAACTCATGATTTATTTGGATTTAGGCAATTTTCTTGATTTTATGGATTAAGATGTTGTGAGATATGGTGGAATTAGGGATAAAATGGATTAATTGAAATTAGATCAATCAGATTCATTAGTTAGAACCTATAAAAAAGGCAATACTTTTAAGACGGAAAATCATCACAAAATACTGTTTTTGTTTTAGCTTATTTATTACTACAAGTGACACGCATTTCTCTTTTCATAGTTCATGATCATAGCAACTTCAAATGAAATGTCAATCAAGTTTTGAAAGGACCAAGGCAAGGGTTAAGAAAGTACATCCAGTATGGGATATTGGGGCTTATGTTTAGGGTGGATAGGAAATCTCCATGTAAACATACTGGGTGGGGCAACGAGGACTCGGATATGGTAATGAAAGAACAAATAACAATATCACAACGGCAGGATTGATAAAAAACACAAGGTACAAGGCAAATTGGGCATGTCTGTGTGTACACAAAATGACTGATGTTCATATTCCTTATTTGAAAAGTGTTTTTTTTCCCCTGGAGCATGTTGCAACCATGCCATGTGCATAACTGAATGAATGTTAGCAATGGGAAGATTTGGGAAAAGCAACAAAATTTTTCTTTGAATGAGGTTTTAATATAGCATTCCAACATTAACAAGCATTCCCAATTGTAGGCTTCATTTGAATGAATTGTAAAATGTTTCCATAGACTATGTAGATCCCAGGGGGGGGGGGGGTCAGGGTACTCAAGTTTGGTTTTGGTAGGGGTGAGCCGCTGGGAAATTTGAAGTACCAACCATGTATATAACAATTTTTAAGAAAGAGGGACCCATCCATATACCAAATTCCCAAAATTTTGAGTCGAGTTTATACAAAAATTGAAATTTTCTCTGAAAATTTACGCTGATTTGGCAGGAATTTTCTGATTTTTGTTCGAAACTTTTTTTAAAAAAATCCAAAATTTGCGCAAAAACAGACCCATCAAAATACCACATTTTGCAAAGAAAAAAAGGACCCATTGGCATACCAGAGAGCCTGATTTTGCTACCCAAGTTTGCGGCACATCCCCGTAATCACTTTTGTACTAAGTACCCCCCTGGGATGTAGATAACCCTCTTTGGCGAATCACTGTAGTCGACATGGCATCACTAAAACAGTGACAAATGTCACAAAATACACTTTGCAATTTGATTTATTTATATCATGTAAGTATATTTTAACTGACATTTCTGCTTCATAACATATCAGTGTATACAAAATATCGGTAAAGATGTTTAAAAGCATGTCAAAATGTTTGGTGAATGTTGGGGGTACTTCTTCCAAGTTTGGGGGTATTACCGGCTCTATTTATGCTAAACACCCCCAATTCTCGGTTTTAGTAATTTTAATAAATTTAGGGATTGAATCGGAACTTTCTGTTTGTGCAATTTCGAGGTTTTCTCTCTTTAATCTGTTCATTGTAATATGTGCAGCTTATTTTTTTTTCTGTAATTCTGAACCCAAAATTGTATGTTTTGAAGCTTTTGTGATTTATTTATAGTATTTTTTGTGTTTGTAGGTACATTTTTGAAAGGAGGAGTGAAGGGATTTAAGAAAACAATAAGCCGGTAATAAGCTGGTCACTCTTCCTTATTCTAGCCTTTTCAAAGTTCCTGTTGAATCTTTGTATTTGGAAAGTAACCTTTAATACTTTGAACCATGCCGATAAAGGACTACTTAAGTTTATCATGAATCTCTATTAATTTGTTCAAAACACGGTACCATTTAGTTAAAGGTGCAATTCATGATTTTTGATGTGGCCTTTTTTCTAGCTAAATAAAAAGAAGAGTACAACATAAATGTATACTGAAAATTTCACTTGATTCCGACTGTTCGTTCCCAAGTTACAAGCTTTTCAGCATTTTGAAAATCCCCATAGACTACTGTGTTGTATTTATTGTCGGGGCCCCGACAATAATTAGAAAATGACACATTTTCTCACTTTTCTCAAAAATGCAAGTACATATGAAAGAATGGTTTGGGGATCATAGCATATACCACTTGAGGATTCTAATAAGCTAAAAAACTCAGTTTTGATAGAGGTGACCTTGAGGGTGAAAAGTGGATCATGAATTGCCCCTTTAATATAATTAAACCTGTACTACATTATTTAATTCTAGGGATTTCCCCATGTTGATTAAAACATTAATGAATATACTTATAATGACTTGCTGTACTCATTGGGTCAAAGCACTGGCAACATAAAAGTTCAATTAATTAAACCCAAAGTACACTTTTCATTTAGTGATTTCCCTTAGCCCTCGAATAAATTAACAAATACCTCCCTGTACTCAATGGTTCAAACATGGAACCTTGGTTCAAACGCTGACATCAAACATGTTGAGATAATTAAACATTTTGTATATATTTTTTCATTTAGGGATTTTCCCTTCCTTAAAAATACACCACCAAATGACTCTTTGTACTTAATCGGTTATGCAAAGCACAAACATAATACCAGTGCAGATAAATAAACCTGTTGTAATTTTTAAAGGGATTTTCCATTTCCTAACAAATTAACAAATGACTCACAGTACTCATTGGTTTAAAGCACTGACATCACACATGCTAAGATAATTAAAACTTTTTTTTTTTTTGCAAGCAGGCTTTTTCTTTCTTATGACCCAGTAATTATTTATATCAATTTCTAATTAACAAAAAAAAAAAGAAAAGAAAAAAAAAGAAAAGAGGAAGATATATTTTTGTCAATAGAAAGTCCTCCAATTAAAAAATCTAATGACCGGTAAGGCAAAGCAAAAATAAATACAAACATTTTTTCAAATAGTGTTATTTTGTATTTGGGTATATAAAGATATCAAATTAAGAATGCTACAAACTTCTTGTGATTTGATATTTGGATTCTTTAATGGCCACAACAGTCCCCTGTTATGATGCATAAAATTGTAAATTATATTCTTGAAACTAATTCTTTTTAAACATGCTATGAAAAGAGTTATGGCTGAAATTTTACCAATTAAAAAAGTGAAATGAAACTTTTTCAGAAAAACACAATTTCTGGGTTGTGAAAAATGTTGGTTTTCTTAAATTTCTGATTTGCTTCCAGTTATAATACTTTGTAACAATAATTAAGTTTTTTCAGATGTACAGTGTTATATTTATCTATCGCTTTGTTGTTATTTTATAGAGATGGGCGTTTACAGAAGGGGGATGAGATTCTGATGATCAATGGACATACCTTAATGGCCGTCACCCACAAGGATGTTGTGGACGTACTACGCAACTCTGGCAGCATCGTCCAGCTGGTCATTGCTAGAAAGGTATGCAGGTCAAGTTGAATTTTTGTAGAGTGTTGGTAACTCTAACAGCCAAAAGTCATTTAGAGCCATACGAAAATTTATGTAAAAGTACATCACATGCAACTTTTAGCCAATTGATTACAGGAATGAAACACAGACCCAAGCCCATGCTACCCTACTCAGACAAACGACAGTGCTGATCGATGTCCATTAATGATTTTTTTATTCAACAGCTCACTGTATATCCTTATACAGGAGCGTACCGTTGTTGATTCGTGATGAATCCACAGTTGATATTCAAATTAGTGCGTCACGCACGGCACAGCGTTTACAGACGTGCATTTACGCAGCACACTTAAGTCGGCGCACTGCTCATCATGCGTCGGGCACTTGTAGTACGTGCAAAAGTCCCTTTCTTTTTGAAATTGAAAACGCCAAAGCAAACATTCACAACTAGCTCTTTGCTTCAGATTCTACTAAATATTTTTATGAAAGTGGGTATGCCTATCTGTTAAATTGAGAACATTAAGAATTAAATTCATAAGTTTTCATGAATTTTTTTCGTTTTTAAAAGGTATTCAAACACGCTACAAAGTTGTTCATCGCGAATCAACAACTCTGCATCCGATGCGTCGGCATTTTTTTATCACGCGAGGATGGCTTTAGCCACCCGAGCGTGATAAAATTACGCAGATGCATGGATGCATCGTTGCTAATCCCACTAATCCGTTGCAAAGACTCTCGAAGTATAGCACACAGAGCCGTAAAATGTCGGAGGTACAATAACTCACCCGCCATAAGCGACAATCCAAGATGGCTGCTGTCCCATAGGATTTACAGGGCGGTGAAATCAAAATGGCGGCGGGTACTGATTCCACTTTTTAAATTCCTTGTTGAACACAGAATCCTCAAGTAATCTGATGATGAAGTGCTAATACTGGGTACAGCCTGTCACACTTCTACTACAAGAAGAAAATAAAGTTGTTTCTTGCTATAGATCTTGTTTGCAGAGGTGAAAGTTCAAATGCATGTGGTTGCTACCTGAATTTGGGACTGTTTTGTTACTGTGTGACATTACAGACAAGTAAGATTGATTTAGTACTTTCAGTGTACAGCGCAATGTCCAGCATGTCAACTGAAAAGGAAGTAAAATTCACACTTGATTATGTCTGTTTGCAGCTTTGGAGATGAGCAAAGGTGTACATCACATTAACACACTTTTTGTGTTGGATGCCAATCTCATACATGTAGCAATATGAATATGCATAGCATTCATATTATGCCATTTAAAATTAATCGTTTGTCTCAAAGCTCTCCTACCCTTGAAAAACTAATGCGAAATGCGTTTTTTTTAAAGATTAAGTCCTTAGTACCATTCTACCTATAAAGAAAGAGTTAATTCTGTACCCCTCTGTATTATTTACATAATACAAAATTAAGAACTAAGAACCAAATTAATTAAATCTTAAGTTGCAAGTTAATATATAAAGAATAAAGAACCAAATTAATTAAATATTGTTGCAAGTAAATATATAAAAGGAGTTCATATGGTTGGATATACCATGGATTTGCACTTTCAACACCGTTGATTCATCCGTTTGTTTCGATATGGAACTCATTGATTTGTATGCATTTGGATATAGGAGCTTCTTGCATAATCATTAATTACATCACTTACGTCATCGCATCGGACAGGGCTGTTGCGAAAAATTTGTAAACACAAAATCAAAGTTGGAAATTTTAATATTTTAAAAAAAAAAGTGTGGGGGGGGGAAATTTCATTAACGCATGTCTATTTTGCTTTCTCACGAAGAAGTCCCACTGCTACTCATACATGTTTGATTGTATCTCTTGGAAATGTGCTAATGCTCTAGCAGGGATTTAAGATTTACCAATGATAACCATCTTTCAGACAAATACGCAGTCTTTAGGCATTTTTGATATTGTTTTCTCATGATGAAATCCCCTATGCCTGTGGTTTTATGAAATTGTGTTGAAAAAAGTAGCAATTTTCACGATATGGAATGATTTATTCATAATTTCTGATCATTATCTGAGAAGATGGTCAACAGTAATGCATGGAGTAACATTTTACCACGAGACTTTCAAAAGTTCTGTACTACACTTTTTTGGTATTTATATTTGAAAGTCAATATGGTAGCTTATTAAGTCTCATGACTAAGCCTGTCTTACCGTGTATTCCCAGGGGATTGGGGTAAAGTGTACTGAAATTAAACAACTTGCTACACACTCTGCTGCAAGACAGCGCAATAAAATAAAATATATTTTTACTTGAATTGCATCAACGTGCGTAAATTTACTGTACTGCTCTACTGCAAATACTGTGAACAGCCCTCAAGGGGTACTCTTTAAATAGGTTGTAAACATGCAACACCAGAGAGATCAAGGCATATTTTTAGGCTATAATGTACTTTGAACTACAGAGCTTCTGGAAAATCATAATATGGGGTATAAAAATTACATTTATTTTTATCATAGAATTCGAGCGGAGTTTCCAGACTTTGTATACCAGCCTGTGTTATGGTGTCGCCAACCATAGTGCCAAAATCAAGTCTAGGTGCTGAGATTCAGTTGCACATAGAGGCAAACCACGCAATTAATAATTTACGTTAAATGATACCCCAACACGCAAAGCGTGTGTCTGTTTTCAATATTTGCACAACATGACAAGATGTGATGCATCATCGGCAAACATCCGAATGCCCACAATATGATCCCTATGCTGGAATAAAAATGGCGGCGAGTCCAGGATTTCCACTCTTACGTCTATGCTTTTTATTATAGAATAAAGTTTTTCATTTTGATGAATAAATTCCTCAAATGTCCCTTGCCCTTAAGTGGATTGCATGGTCTGAGTATATAACCATTAGCACCGACCGTTTCTATTATCTTAATAGAGGATAATGTTTAGATTTGGTGATTAGGGTACTAAGATTAGGAGGATAATCCATTGTAAACCTTAAGGCATAAGATAATAGCGTTAAATGTGCAAGACTTGAACCAACCATGATAGGCTAGACATGATAAGAGTTTCTCTAAGGTGACACAGATTTGTACATGGTCATTCATTGGGTTTCCCATCAGGACCCCAGGGTTAGGGACCTTTTATGCTGAATACTAAGATAATCTACGACCAACCTCATGCTTACTTCAGAAAAGATGACAATCGGGTTATTACATTTTGTATTACCTCAATATAGGGATGATGTTTA
>JXSR01S037305.1:5245-17249 GCA_000969725.1 Ophiothrix spiculata | reverse complement strand
CCCTCTTTAATCTAAGTTTTTGGGTTACACAGTCCGAGCATGTTTTGTGCACCGCTTACCGATTCTAAAAAAGGACACAGACAGAAATGTCAGCCCTCAATTATTCACGGTATGCACGGTATTCTACTAAACACACAAGAACATGTGAACCCATCCCTTAGTGTAATCGTGGCTAGTAATGTCAGCCCGGTACTCATTCAACTTTCTTCCTATCCCCGTAATTAAAATAAATACCATCCTTTTCTCAGTTTTCTTTTATTGTTATGCGTCCTCTTCTTTCTTCAGTTTTGAATAATTAAGACAATGGAGGTAGACATTTATATATTCTAGGAATATGAATGAATAATTAATACTTGAAATGCTGAAAGCATTAAGGTGGATGTTTCTCAAAACAATCAAAGACAACAAATAAATTCAAGAGTTGCATACTTTTTAAAACACATACGCTATGTTTTGTTCTTTTAAAGTTGAATTATTTCTAGAAATTTGCCAGTTCATTAACTAATTATTGTGATATTTTTTTTTTCAAATCAATAATAGTCGTCTATGGTAATCAATACATGAATACTAAAATCAGTAATTTTCACTGATACGGTAAATACAGATAACGCAAGGGTGCTTTAATTGAAAGCAAATTAACCAAATTAGAGCAAGTTAGTAAAATAATTTGACCCTGCTCAAACATGTACTGACCATAATGACTTATAAACTGGAATATTCTTGGTTCTTTTGTGCTATCCAGGTGGCTCTTGAATCATAACTAATTATCTTTTATATTGAAAATTATCTTTTGTTGATAATTGCAATTATCTTTTGATATTGGAAAATTATTATCAAATTATTGTGATTATTCTTCATATCAAACAATCACTGTTTGAATACTCTGGATTCTTATAAGAATACGAACAACAAAGACATGAACGTGTTGTTCTCATAACATTATATATATTCAATTCTCTTTGTGTTTTTGTTTAAACCCTTCTTTAATAATAAATCATTTGTGAACATATTTTCGATCCAGTCGAAAACAATAGGTAAAACAAAAAAAAATGGAACAACATATTTATAAGTCTGAGACAACAATTTAATTGCATCATTGAATAATAAAAATCTCTTTCTCAATATAAATTAGTTAATTTGAAAATCATTCTTTCATTAAGATATAATATGGCGGCTACGTTGATGTTTACCAGTAGCCATAAATATTTTGTGACCGACAAGTGACTTGTCTAGTCTAAAGAAAAGTCTTTGTTTGTTTGGAAAGTCTTTGTAATAGTCTGAAAGTCTTTTCTGGAGTCTATATCATCATTTTATAGATGTGACTGCATCTTTTCTAAAGTGTCCAACTCGGTCAGTTCGCTGTTGGTATCGTCAGTTCAGTTGGTGTTTTTGACCGAGTTGAAGGTATATTTTTCGTCGTGCAACATCAGGCCGTAAACGAAGGCTTGTGTGGACTGCATGAGATGTTTTCACATCCGGGTACTTTAGCAAATCTCATCTTGAGTAAGGTGATGAAATTGTGGCTGGGATGACATCAATTTCTCGTTGCTTTGGGCTGGTTTGAGGAGACGGAATGGTATGCCTGAAATGATAGAAATAGAAATGAAAAGATAATGAGTATACAAATCAAATAGAGATTTAAAAATGATAAAAGTCGCGGACATATATGTTAAAGTTCTTATCACTTTATAAAAACTGTGCCCAAAATTGCAACATTGATATTTTATGTGTTATGTTATTGTAATGTTAAAAATTAATATTTGCTCATTCTCATTTTAGAATTTCCATAATTTAATATTATTTTACAAAAACTCTCAAATTTCATACAACTATTATTGTTGAATGAATTTGCTCTTTTGAATATTGCAAATTGTTCTTAATTGCAAAACAATACAATCTCGCGTTCACTGCAAACAAAGATCATGAATAAAGAATAGGTATCTTAAGCGCGAGGAAACATGATACCTAAATTGCTTATCAAGAGTCATATGCATGTAAACTAGAGCAAACCCCGGATGACGTATCCAAACAAAGTCTTTTGTATGTGTCCCATGATAGTTTTTAAAGCTAGGAGATCAATCGATAAAATCGTGATATCAAACCAGCTAATTTGATCAATTATCACTTTTTTCTCCATATAATTTATTTGCCTTATAAATATCACTCAATGTGTCATAAATTCTTGTTATAAAAGTAAAAATCGCCTCACCTTTTTGGCACCGGTTTGAAGGCGGTTCTTAACCGGTCGTCTGGTGATTGAGATTCCCTTGGAAGTGTGGATGGTTCTCGTCTTGATTCACCTGTAAGAATTAACAAGAAAACATAACGATGTCTGGTTAGTATAAGCATGATAAGGAGCCAATGTTGAGATAAGGGTACAGGTTATTTGGGGACAAAACAAGGGCAAATAGATTTGACAAATCTCCGAATTACCGGGTGTAATTTGTGCAACAACCCCTGTAAATTTTAGATAATAAATCATGACGACCATTTTTTTTTTGTTTCTTTCGTAAATTTCAACACATAAATTTGATTTTCAGTGAATTTGATATGGATTATAGGTATAAGGAAATGTTTGACAGCAAGGACAGATATGTCCAAAATGTCCTTTAACAATGTTTAAGGACAACTTTTTGACAAAACATTATTGGGATGTGAAATATATCGCAATAAATCATTTGAAGTCAAATTGAAAAACAATGTGAGATTTACGACTTGGAATTTTATTAATTAAGATGTTAAAATGATTTCATTAAGTAAGTGTGGAAAAGTGAGTGAAAACCAAAATGTAATATGAAATTATCAATTTTAATTTTTCAATCGATTTTAATATAGTATCGACTGGTTTACACATATTTAACAGTTCCCATATTGAATTTCACCTCCGAGTTATTCAACTCCAAAATCAATATCAAATAATTGCATTTCAAACAAGTTTAAATAATTAATAATTGGGCATTTTGATTAATCAAATTGACTTTATTTTAGTTAAACAATAAGTGCCTGTCGACTTGCTGTATTATGACAAAGGCATCATGAAAATGCCCTTTTGGATTTAGGACACTAAGAATTAGCTCACTTTTCTTAAGACAATTTTGTTAAATTAGAGGAGATATCCCATCTTCATGGCGTTTCTCCCCAAGATCTGACTCAATATAAGTTCTGACTAAGTCCATCTAAGCTTTTCTGCCTTAAGGGGATAATCTACAGCTTTAAAACCGGATAGGCCTACTCAACTAAGGCACTTCAAGTTAAACGCCAGTGCTCAAGAGCATACACTCAACACTGATTTTTCGCCGCGGGCCAGAGAAGAAAAAGCTCAAGAGGTGCTGAAAATGTAGGGTAAACTGTAAATGATGCGCTCTTGACTGGTCTGAAGATATTTTATGATATGAAGCGGTGAAATTTTGTCAGAAATATTGATTCAGTTAATAGCAAGATGATTTGAAATGATCCGTCTCAAGTGATATACAATTATGATAAAGACGTTTCAACATGTTCAAGCCAGAGCGATTTAATAAATTTTGCCTAACTTTTTCACATATGTGATTCCCGCGTTAATTAGTTCCGCCATATGAATTGTTCAGATGTTAATGACCTATAGATAGATTGCACTAATTATTTTTCTTAGCTGCAATATATGTTAAGCGCAAATCGTTTGTTACCTGAATGCCTTTTAGTTTTAAATAATGCTCTAACTATTATGAATGGAGAGTTTTGCATAATGTGTTTTGGCTGATAAAAACAAACAAAAGGAGGTTGTAAATGAAATATTTTAATGAAAGATGCTTACCATCTTTGCTTAATGATGATTCTGTAATACCGTTGACAGTAGGGATTCCTGCTGAAGCTGCTTCATGAGCAAATAGCGGGTACCTCACACCATGCGGCATGCCAATTGCTGTAGCTGTCATTGCGGTGGAGAAGAGGGGAGTTTGTGCAGCATTCACTACTGATGTGGGTGCTCCAGTAAATACAGGATGAGAAGGTAATTGCGATGGGTGCACAGCCATCCTTGGGATGGGGACCATACCGGCATGAAATTGTCCATCTACCCATTGTCTTAATGTTGACATAGGGGAATCATAGGGTGCACGTCGGAAACTGGCTCCTATACTATGTGAAAGACCATTGGTTCTGATTGGTCCGGGTGACGGCCTTCTTTCTGGACTACTTGACGTTGCTGTATGTGCCAGTGACCAGATCTTGGGTTTTACTGTGGTAGGGGTGGGATGTGTGGGACTTGAGGGTGGTGATGTTGAACCCGCTCTTGTAAGATGTGCTGTTGAGGGACTGCTACTTCTTGAGTGGGGATGGTGTGGACGTGAATGTGGCGATAGAGGGCGCCCTAAAGAGTCTCTTTCTGCACGTGCCCTTGCGGCTGCTGCTTGACAGATAGCCATAGCACGTTCATTGTCTGTGGGTCCATCACTAACAATTAGTGGGGCGTCATCTTTATTGTCTTTATTGTTATTTTCTTCTGATTTCTCATCTCCATCACAATCTGTAGAAAAGAAAAAGAGCAAAAAAATTAGTCTAAATGGCAAAATTAAGTAAACTGAAAAGTGATCATTATGAGGTGAAGTTCATGACGTTTCTTTAAAACACTATAAATAATTGAGGGCTAAATTAATGTCAATGTAACATAAATTAAGATCAATGACATTTTAAAAAGAAATGGCCATTCTAGTTCATTTAAACAAAACGTGTGCCTATTAGTATTCTTAAAGAAAGCCGTCGTCTTTCATGACCATTAGTTACAGCTCAAGCAACTTGAATGCCTTGAACACAAATTCACAAACCTCAAAATTGGGCGAATCAATAGAGCACACAAGTCTCGCATTGAAATCGTTAGTATTTTAGCTAGGTTAAACAACTTAACAAATTAGCCCGTTTACCTATTCACAGAAGTTCAAAAACACATAATTCTGTGTCAAATATTTGCCAGAATTTATTGAAATATCAGAAATCGGATTAAATATATAATTTCAATTAAAATCGGCTTCATCAAGGGCTTTTCTTTCACAATTATATGCCCATATCTTTTTTGCAATCAGTTTAATTATGGTCTTATAGTCAAGTAGTAGAATATAGAAGACTTTGCTTGCACGCCTAAATAAAACACCAATGTCATGTCCACTTGGCGATTTAAACACCCATATGGGGAGTTAAATCAATTAAAATAACATATTACTTAAACACATGATCCTGCCATTGGGCAAACAAAGACTTCGTATTCTGAACCGTTATTTACACATAGGCATGTATACTCATAACAGCATCGCGTATATCCATCAATTAAAAAGCGGAGTGTCTGTCTGAACCTCATCACACGAGTCGAGTTTATAATGAGACTATCATAACCATATTTATGCACCTATCAATCACAAAATGTCAGAGGACGTCAAGTGCGTTCTCATTAATTATAAAATCGGCTTTGAAGAGTAAATACGTTAGTGTTCAATTGATTTTGTTATAAACTCATGAAGAAAAAAAAATCTGACAAATGACGGTTATTATATGATCACTATATCATCCACACTGTTTTTAAATAGATTTAAAAGTTACTATCATTATCTGCGAAACTGTTTTACATGGATTTTAAAAAGTTATCATCTATTTGACACTTACCTAAACCATTTAACGTCCTCTCCATCTCTGCTTCAGTGATGTTGTCGACTTGGCTTTCCCCTTCTCTCCTCCTTTCTCCTCCTTCGCCATCATCTTCTTCATCTGATTCGTAATCTTCCTTCCTGCCATCTCCACATCGATTCCTAGGCGACCATGTCATCTTATTTTCTTTCTTCAGCCTCCTTCTGGCATTGGCAAACCATGTGGAGACTTGAGTCAGAGTCATTTTGGTAATGATAGCAAGCATGATCTTCTCGCCTTTTGTGGGATATGGGTTCTTGCGATGTTCATATAACCAAGCTTTTAATGTGCTAGTTGTTTCACGAGTAGCATTTTTTCTCCTTGCTCCGTTCAAGTCCATTGCCCCATATCTAAAATAATACAGAAAACAAACAAATTCGTTCATTAAGAACCTCTATTTTGATTTGATGCAATAAACATTTACAAGACACAAAATACCCATAATGCAGATCATCATTTTTAAAGTGTGTCATCAAAATTACTAAATAATCGCGCATTTTGATATCAAAATTACCCCTTAACACATTCAAAAGATACTCGGATATATCTTAGCAATATAATACACAAAAGCATTTACATACATATGACAATGTTTTCCGTTAGGATTCCCGACCGGACCTATATATTCCCTCAAGTTTTGACAAGATTGATATACTCAGCAGCTCAGGGCAAAGAGGTCTAAACTGTTTTCCTTCTGATGTTTTATATGACTAAATATCTTGGTACAAAAACAGATTTGTTTATTGCCCAGCCTCAAAATCTATTAAATTTTTTTTCAAGCACTTAACTTTGTTCAAGTTCAACATGTTTGAGACATTATTATACCGAAGTTTAAAAAGAATAGTATTTGACTGTATTTGTAACTGAAGATAATATGATGTTTTCATTCAAAGAATTTCTTGATCTTTATAGTAACATAACTTACAAGTTTATGTTACATTTCAATCAGTTTATATAATAAAGTGGTTGTAATCGTACAAAGTTCACTGCTGATGCACTTAGTTTCATCAGATGATAAGTAACAACTAGACTATGATTATGGTGTATTCAATTTCAGCCGGACTATGATAAGGAGTATTCAATTTCAATTAGACTATGATATGATGCATTCAATTTCATTAAGACTATATGATACATACCTGTCGCCGTAGTACTGGTATGTTGCAGGATCGTAGGGATAGCATGCTGTAGGTTGGGGAAGTGCGCTCCATCCTTCGGCACCAGCTTTCAGATCATAAGCTGAATTCTGTAAAAACAAAAGTGGACAAAGAATTGTGAGAAATATGTCCAACAATCTATTGTTTCTAAAAGCTTTAGAATATATAGTAGTGTTTTTCCTTTACGGTGCTGTGTAAGCACATCAACAAGTGCATACTGGAGTTGAATGGAAACAACTTGCAATTAAGTAAACGGATATTATTCTAAACGAAAGATTTCCAACTTGTAGAAAGTTGTAGCAACTAGGAGATCCAAAGTAATCACCGGTTTAGGTATTTTATATTTTGGTTCAAGAATTTGAACTTAATCCGTAATAGAATGATATACTTTTGTACTGATTCACGTGTGCTTTTAAGATTAAATATAAGATATGAAACCGTTGACTTAATGATAACAATATAATTTGGTTTTGGTTCATAAATATATTTATCAAACATTTTGGATAACAGTGCAAATATGCTGCGGCTTTTGCCGCACTCTAACCTTATTTTCCACAATGTATATACAACCCAATTTGATTTGTATATTAGTTTAATTTAATAGGGCATTACTCGCCCATACAATCGCCAAAGTGTCTGCGCTGACCCAAGCAAATCAAAGTTCACAATTTACAGACTCGTGGACAGAAAAAACATAAATTCATTACAGAAATGAAGTACAATGTTTATCGGGAAATCAATGTTCCACATGTTTTGATTAGCATAAAGGTATATAAATATAATTCATACATGATTTTGGTGTAAATATTTTTATTGAATTGGACACCACATTAACTTTCTGCAGTCGTGAGTCAGGTTAAAAGATATTCATGTTTCAAAGGAGTTCATGTGGATAATAATAATACAAGTTTCAAACACTATTTCGGATAAATATTTTTGTAATGAAATGGTTGGGGAATAGAATCTTTTAAACAAAAGCAAGCATACAGAAAGCATAAACATATTCCTCTTCATCAACATATGGCTTTTTATACAGCTATGTACAACTTCCTTAATAATTTAACGATGGGAATAATTTAACTAATTTGATCTTGCAGCCAAAAGAAGAGCTTACATAAACAAAGCACTGAACTGTTTTGTTATCCCGAAACCTTAACCATATCATCATTACCATCAATTGCCGATGCATTTAAGCTTGAAATTAAATTGCCATAAATTTTAAAGTCATTTTGCCAAGAGTGTGTGATATAGAGTACTCTAAGTCATAATGACTCAGTGTACTGCTCTTTGAATGTCCATATGCTGATGTCTCAAAATTCCCATTAGACCATTAAAATTGTCTAAATTTCATAGAGAAAACGGTTATGGATTGTCACCTATATAATGATGTAGAAAATGTACTTACCAATGGTGAATAAAAAGCTGAAGGATCGGCAGCAAAGTGGAGATAGCCTGACTCTGTTGCATACGGGGAGGCATACAGTGCAGGTAGCCCGGGAACACGGGCGTGAAGTAAGGCTGTTGTACGGCTATCCAATGGGGGACAACAGACGGTGGAGCCCGGGGTGGCGGGATCGGAACCCGCCGGGCGAGTTGAATCGCAACATGAGGTGGACGGAGTTGCTGCTGACATCAAAAGCTGAAAAGAGAAAAGAAAAACACATTTCATTTAATACTTATAAACTATAATATGCGCTGAGATTGTCCACGTTTTTCTCATATACTTACATTCATTACAGTAGACGCAAAATTGAACATTTTCCGAAGTTTACCAAACTTTAATAAAAACAATCACTAAAAACGAACTTTTGAAGACATTTGTGATACCAACGTCCATGACATTAATATGATGAAAAAGATGCAAAATAAGCATTTTTTATCAAAAAATAAATAAAAAGCAAAGAAATTTGCTGGAAACTTACCTGTGAAGAAGCCGGGTATGGATATCCAAATTGTGGAAAAGTAGTCATCTTGGTTGCTCACGTTTCTCCAAAATGTGAACAAAAATGACTAAGTCAGTCCAACAAAAAGACAAGTTTATTATAAATCCAAGAATTGGTAATAATATCCCATAGGAAAGTATAAGATGATAAAATATATAAAGTCCAAACAAAATCAGTGGTTGATTGTCAAGGTTGATTCAGGAATACTAAATCAGTGACTTGACTTGGTAACAGTTGATGAAGAAATGAGTAACTTCCAAAGTTGAGGTTAGCATTTATACCAGTGCATACACACAAGAGGGGTTGATATACTAGTAAACCCCTTTTTTGTATTTCAAAAAAGTGGTAGTACCAGCAATGAAACAAGTTGCTATGATGTGTTTTATGTGTCCAGCATCGCTATGTCACCGTTTGTCCCGCTACTGTGCGTACTAGTTTTATGAGCATCAGAGAGTTGTCGGAACAGTAGTAAGGCATGTGTAAGGTTAGTCAGTTAGCTACTCGCTACATTAGCAGTAACGAAGCATGCGTCACTGTTTATGGCTAGCCTAGCTTTAAACGTGGTGTGGGTGACACCGCTCATGGTTATGACTTATTAACCAATCATGGAGCGTTATTTTTGGTTTAGTGTTTCGCTATTAAATAATAAGGCATCTCTTTGACAGGTTTAAGTGATTGACGGTCTTAAAAAGAAAGCAGATAAGTTTATATACTTAGCAATTGGAATAGAAGGCTAGTGGAACAATAATACCACGCCCATTTTATGAGGCGTTAGAGAACCAAAAATGTGCTCTCAGATTTTAAGATTTTTTTGGTAATTATATGAAGAGTGTCATTGACTCTCACTTAAATTCTAAATATGCTTAATCCGGGACCTGTCCATCGACCACATCAACTGCACATCAACTTTTTCAGGATATTGAAAAAAAGGCGTTTTATGTCTTTGATTTGTTTTAATTGCTCAGTAGAAAAGATGAAGATTTTTACCCGTTTACCCGTTTACAAATGTTGCAATTTAAATAGGGCAAGTTAAAATATATGATTTGATACTTTTCATTTTATGATGATAGAATTAATCAAATATGTGTAGTATTCAAAAAATTGCCAAACTATATTTTGGTTGAGTAAGCTTACAACATAGCAAAACTATGTTAAAATACAGAGCCAACAATAGAAATTAGGACTGTTTCATCGACCTTTTTTGTGGGTTGTTCATTGTCGTATAACTGGAAGTGGAAAGGTGCATTTAAAATAAATTGGTTTTAAAAATTTATTAATGTATAAATTTACAATATGATATGTTTTCTGAAATTTTCAAATCTGTATGGTTAATTCATCCTAGTTATTATCAAATGAGAATACTTTGTTTAGTATGGATCTTCAAAATATCACAACTAACTCTTTTGAAAATCATTTTTAACATAATGAAAATGAAATAAGAGAAAATTTGATATTCTCTTTTCCTATTTCCTTCATATATGAGCGCTATACTTGCATCTAACTGTGACCGTATCTTTCTCGTGGGATCATCTCCGATGAACGCATCATGGACATGGTGCTCTCTGTATTATTTTGCCTAACTATTCCGCAAGCAAAATGTGCGACTGTTGTATGGTAATGGCGCCCTCACTGGTGTGTCCTGAGCATCAGGCGAAGTGCTTGATAGTATTATAATAATATTTTTGATCGCAGTATTTTAACGGATGATGGTCCTTAATCTTTATCAAATTTATAAATATAGTAATACATAGCCAATGCTTTATTCAGGTTTCACAATTTCTTTTAGATATATATACAAGATAATGAATAAGGAAGTATAAAAATGGTTTACGTTTTCAAAGGCCTACCATTCTCATAAATGCTAATGTCTATATAGGCACATAAAACTTCTCTTCAATTCGGTTAATTAACAAAGCAATAATTAAGCTTTAATAGGAGTTTCATTAAAACAAAATACTATTATATAAAAAACACTAACAAACTTGTTGTTTTATGATCAGAATGTTTATTTGTACAGTCATTAGCTGGTTATAGTTTAATTATACACAATAAAATCCAATGACGCTGAATCTAAATAGATCTATATATAAGCATAAGTTACTACCAAGATCATAAAAAAGTGAATTTGTTGTACGCCGATGTGAGATGCATGTACTCACAGCTCGATATAGGAGTTTTTTCGACAAACTGCCGCTATGATAATGCCATGGCATTTCTGCTCAGACATATATTTCTACTACACTAACTACATTTGTTAATCATCAAGTTCTCCTAAACTTATTGTTCAGTTAAGTCTTATTATTGAATTATTGTTTTGTTTGTGTATGTTTTGGTTATAAAAAATATGGGCAACGGATTGCTTTTATTTGACTTTTAGATATCAATGAACTGATATCTTGAGCTTTCATACAAGAATATTGAAACCGTTCAAGATGTAATACCACAACCCGAACAACTGTTGCAATGTATTTGGATATACGGTATGATAGCAATTTATACTTGAATTATTGGAAATTTGGTTGAGTCCCTTTAGCTTTCTTCATAATATTCATCTATTCACTCTAAATAGCGATCAAGATGTACACAAAATTGTCAAGTTTGGTAGCATATGTGTATCTAATAGTATGACCAGAAAATTGTGGTTTCAAAATTGCTTAGATCATTACCATGATTACGGGTAGGCACCTAGTATACACAGCCTTATAATAACTGGATTAAGAAGCCTTAGAAATTTGTCTGCACGGATTTTGGCAAGGTTCTGATTTTGACAATGTAAGAAGATTTTAAAAAGACACAATATCAAGCCTAATGTACGTTAAATACTTTATTGTTATTGTCTTTGTAGGTCAAAGCCAATATTGAAATTAGAATATTTAAAAAGGTCTTAGATTGTCATCCCGACTGTCTTACATTACTGGATATATTTTGTATCATTTATATAATTTTTTTTCAGGTTTTAGCTGCTAAGTGTCCGCGTTTACGATAAAAATCAATATAGTATAAATAAACACAAGAGGGGTTGATATACTAGTCAACCCCTTTTTTGTATCTCAACAAAGTGGTAGTATACCAGCAATGAAACAAGTTGCTATGATGTGTTTTATTTGTCCAGCATCGCTATGTCACCGTTTGTCCCGTTACTGTGCGTACTTCATACAATATGCATCAAGAAAATTAACACTACAACATGTATCATCATAGTACCGTATATGATAAACACAACTATACTTTGGTTTGATTTGATTTTAACTG
>JXSR01S037302.1:119803-130274 GCA_000969725.1 Ophiothrix spiculata | reverse complement strand
CTTATAACGCGGTAAAGCTAATTATCCAGGTGTGGAGGCGGGTACGGTCGAGGCGGGTGCGGTTGAGGCACGTGAAAATTGTGCATCAATGTTTGTGTCATATATTTTCAAAAATCCAATAAAATGTATAGTTTTTAAGGTAAATATATTGAAAAAACAAGTTTGCATTAATTCAAGTTTACGTTAATAACAAAGTCAATTAGGTTTTTAGCCAGAGGTGAAACTAGGTATAGACGTGGTAGGTATGGTTGAGGTATGTATATTGTGCATCAAGTTTTGTCCCAACTTTTCAAAAATTGTATGAATTGTCATAATTTTGGTATGATTTTGAAGATAATAAATGAGTCTTTAAAATCAATTTAGAATAATACCCAAAATAAAGGTACTTATCAACTCTAATCAACCAGGGAGGTTGAGCTGATGTAGGTTAGATGTAACGCAAATGGGCCCATCTCAAAAACACGACTTAATATTTAAACGGCACAAAAAGCAAGAAAAACGAATTGTTTAGATCAACCCAACAAAGGCAAAGTATTGAAATGTTCCCAAAGCTTAAAATGGAGTACTTAGTATGTTTAGTGTTTGCCAATAAAATAAATCCTAGATAATTTGCACATAAGACAGGTTTACCCTACCGAGCAGTTAAAAGGTCAGTTAAAAGCAATCTATCTAATATAATTCAACATACATTTGAAGAGAAACAATTTAATCGCAAATAACTAATTTGACCACAAAACAAGATATTAGGAAGGTATGAAACTAAAAGCGCGGATTCCATTGGATTTGTTAAAGTTTGGGAAGATTTACACCCCCTCCGATATTCCACAAATTCAAGGCAAAACAAAAATATTATAGTTACTTAAACTTAACTATTATGTATCATGTGCTATCGGTAAATGTAAAAAATATATATATATATTTATAGCTAAATAAGTAGCTGAAATGAACTTGGACAGTATACCTTTAAAATAAGCTTAACCATTATTGGTAATAAAGATATAGTTGATTCTGTGTTCCACCGTTTTACCTAAGCTTTGATCAGATATGATTTCCCTTCATAATATATAGTTAATTTTTACAGCGGCGGTGATTGTGAAAAATTGAAGTGGGTCTTGAATTTATCTAATACCGTTTACCTTCTATTGGAACATAAAATGTCGTCAAGAAACGGAGCCATTAACCATATATAAGTTATTCAAGCTTACACATACAATGCATAAATCGTTCTTACACTTCGCTCTTTTAGATTAATTGGATTCAAAATTTATAAAAAAGCTTCAGTTTGACACCAGTTTAGCAATATATTCGGCAACAAGTTCATCAGTCATGTAATTTACAATTAGACTCTGGAGACGTATGAAGTCAATATATAATTATACGTCAGGAAATCCATCTCATGAATGCTGTTTCAAAGACATATCATAAATCATGGTGATTGTATTTTTCTACCAGTGTGTTATAAGTTGTCATGAACTAATACATTTTCAAATGAATAAATGAACGATTTTAATCAAATTATTAAATTATTTTCAAGATGTAGTAAAGTCGCGAAGCTTGATACCTTTACGGGAATAAGAATTGTGTTAGACAGCTGCAAAACAGAATTTGATTAATCTACTTATTGGAATGAAGTCTTTCATGAAACATGTAAGTAATCTATAAGTTACAAATAAAACAACTTAAATGTCTCCAATTCTTTTTGATGATTAGAAACTGTATGATTCTTATTGACATTTAAAACTTTAATCCTTCATGAACATTATAGTCGCCTATAAGTTTTGAAATATCCTTCTATACACGTTTGAATCATTCCACTTCTAGAGCAACTGTACATTATTTATGAAATGAATTTTATTTTCAACCAAATTATCAGAAACATCTACGTCGCCAATGAACTGCAGTCGACCAATGCGTTAACGACCCTGTCAACCCTTCGTTTTCAGAAATGGTTTTTGATGAATAACTAGCAACAGATACTTAAATTCAAATAAAAGTAGATATTTCCAGAAGCAGATTGGCATATACTGAACATAATGTGGAGGTCATTTTTTGTCCAAAATTGGTAACTTTGTCCCTAAGGTCCAAAAATCATGTTTTTGGGCCCACAATGTTACGGGATACCCAACTAAATTTTGTTTTGTTAAAATTTCGAACCATTTTACTTTTTAGAATCTAGAAAGCGATATGCGGAATGCATTTGGTTAATTTGATTTTTATCTTATTTTTTTGAAATATTGCCAAAAATAGGTAATTTTTGCCAAAAATGGTAACAGCGCTAGGATTTTTGACATTTTTGGACCAAATTAGAAATATATAACTTTATTTGCATTTAATTATCCGTTGCTGAGTTACTGAGCAAAAACCATTTCGAAAACGAAGGGTTGACAGGGTCGTTAAGTGACTAACTTAAATCTTCAGTTATATATATCATTTTATTTTACTTATCACACACGAAAAACAAATTTCTTCCACCCTAACGCCTAGAAGATTTCAAACTTTGACAGCTTTATTTAGCCCATCAAAACATAAGCATATGTAGCAAATCACGCAACAAAACACACAGCACTAAGATGCTTACTTTCTGTTTTGACAAAAACGTTTTTCTTGCATTTAATGAATAATTATCATTATATTTCCCTGATGAATACTTTGTCATAGCAATCTCAAAAATGTTTCTTATTAAAACATGAAACATTTCTAGAATAGTAATAATTGCCTCTTATAAGAAATAATCTTATAATTTCCATAATCTTAATACAAATTAAAAAAACACAGTTTCAATTTAGTGACGTCATTTACAAACTAATAATTTCTCTAAATTTAGATATAATATCACACAACGGCTAAGAGGTAGGTAGGCATGATTTTGGTTGTGCATAAATGTCAAAGAGTACAATCACATCTCCGAAATGATCAAACAGGTATCAAGTTCTACCTCATTACTGCTTGCAATATTTTCCGTTTGAAAAATACATTTGGAACAAAGGCCTAAAAATTTAAGGGGTTGGAACAATTATAGTGCTTACCCTCATTTTGCACAAGTTACTGGTTTTGATTTGAATGATTTCTTGCCTACAAATATAAACAGTAGTTTTCGAAAAGTTTATTATGTACATGGGCGAATGAAAATATTTTGACTAGCTTTGACTAATATTGGAGCCCCGTGTGATTTCAATAAAATAAGCCAGTCACAAGTAAGGGTTAGCACTAATATTGCCCCGAGGTCTTGCACATTACAATTTTCTAAGTTTCCAGAAACAATAAATGCCATTTGTTTTCCTTTTCAAAATGCCAGATGTAAGAGTACTTGATGCAATGATGATAAATTCAGTGATTCCAGAAGATGTCTAGTGTTTCTAAATGATCTACGGCGCAGAATATGAATTCAGGGGCAATATAGTGCTAAGCACGTGAGGTCGAGAGTTCGAGCCCCGCTTCGGTCAATGGGTTATGTCCTTGGGCAAGACATTTCATCTCGATTGATTATTACATTGAATATTACAATCTAAGTTCTGATAGGTCAGCATCATAAGATTGCGATTTAGTTGAGGTGAGATGGTTTTGACGATTTCCTAATAACAGCGTAATAATAATGTAAAGCGCATTGAGATGTCTTCTGATGTGGTTTGCGCTTTATAAGAATTGCGTTATTATTATTATTATTATTTAGCTGTAGTGTCGGATTTTAAGCCACACGTAGACACGTACAGTTTAGCTATATAATGATATCCTGCTGTAAATAGTATACATCATGGTGATATTTAAACAGAACCAGATGTGTTTTGCCTAAAATTAATTGAAAAATGATATAATGACTTGTTTTTAAATGCATTATGCATCTGTTTTAAAACCAGAACAAAGGTGGTCGGAAAGTGAAAAAAGTACAATGACAAATTACATTTCGTTCGAAAGCTCAAAAGGTGGTGAAATAACAAATGTGATAATGTTTTAAATTATATTTTAAATTTGTGACTTTCCGCTCATTTTGTAGAAGTACCCTCAAATTATTATCATCTTGTTTATTTTGTCATGGAAATCATTTTCTATACTGACTTTATAAAAGAAGCTTACTAGAAGAAAGTTACTGGACTTATTAAAATGTAATTTATTGTTAATAAAAGGGATACTTAAACGTTGAATGCAATTTCATTAAGTTTTTACCACAGATCGTGACCATATTATGAACCATCTATATTTACAGATATTTGTAGGAAAAATACAAGTTTAGTTTGGTACTCGTAAAAATTCAAGTTCCATCTCATTAGAAATTTAAAATGTTTGCAGACAGTCTGATTCGCCTCTCACTACATGTACGTGATGCAGTTAAATGTCTCAAGCTTAAGAAAATCTATTTAAGATCTCTATTCAGTTCTTATAGGATGGTAATGCGATTTAAAAAAAGAAACAAGTGTATATTGTTATCTTAAATCGATCTGTGTTCGTTCTACCCGAATCAGCTGTAAATACGACCAACTCCATTATAAGCTCAGAGCTAGAGTTGAAAATACATTCAAGGGTAGTATTTTACCTATAAAATACTATGTAAAATATTTTTAATTACATGCTGGTCTCATGTCTTTGTCGTGTCTATGGGTTTTATTTTATTATTCAATAAAATAAAATTAAATGAAATAAAATAAGATTAAATAAAAAAAAAAAAAAAAAAACAATAAATAAAAAATTAATAAAAAATAAAATGAAATAGAAAAAATAAAAATAAAATAAAATAAAATAAATTTAATTCCGTGTGTCACAAGCTCATGGTTCATTGATTTGGTGGATAATATCGATATTGTATACATTAGAGAAAATATCATTTTTCGTTTCAACAACTATGACCAGTCTTACTCTGAAAATAACTGTGATACTTGTAACCTTTTCTTGCATTCCACCCTAAAATAAATCTAGGTCTACTTTCGTAACCAAGAAAAAGAAAGCAGAGATATTAATCGATGATTGAATTACACCTGGAAGTTCATCTCTATTTCTAGTTTGATTGAATGTCTACAACAAAATCCTATAATAACAAGCAATATTGAATCTCAACTTTCATTTGATACGAACTTGATGCTGGTATCATTACATACATTCCTTTTTGTGGGTTAAAGTTATGCCATTTGGCCACATAGCCAAGATTTTGTATTATGATGGATTAGAATCATGTCACATCGTCTCTATTTTGAATAGAAGATTGCAATTTCAGTCCTCAATAAGAACGCACGTGTTTCTATTAATCAGATGGTAACAGCCCGCTAGTCCGAAGATTCGCTAGTCCGAAAATGAAATGAGGTTCGTCAATCCGAAAGCTAATATTCCTATAATAGACTATTCTTATAATTGACATACTCCCGCCGTTGATGGGGCAAATCCGTAGAAACGGACGGGGAATTGGAACTCAGAACAAGGTAAAGTATGATAATACCCTACTCGCTCTCGTTTTGAGTTCCGATTCCCTGTCCGATTCTGTGGATTTACCCCATCAACGGCGGGAGTATGTGAATTATAAGAATGGTCTATAACTGAGGGTTCGCTAGTCTGAATTTGAAAAAAAGAAGGTCAAAAATATGGTTCACTAGTCGAAATTTGATAAAAGGTGTTCTAGTCCGAAAATAAAATTATATTTTATTTCATTTTAGTGAACCTCGTTTCATTTTCGGACTAGCGAACCCTGTGTCATTTTCGGGCTAGCGAACCTTCGGATAGCGGACTGTAAGCAATCAGAGACGTTGTTTCACAAATAATCAAGTAAAACGAGATGGGTATCTTATACCGTAATCATTAAGAAACTTTACTGTGGTTAAAATGACTAAATTACCAAAGATTTAATAACTGCCACTTCCCTTTGGATATGCTAATTCGCTAACGATTCGATTCGATTTGATATTCATTAAAAAACAGGCAATTATGAAAATAACCAACATTGTTTACTTTTATGAATTCTTAAAAGCGATACAGCAAATGACTAAGATATAATTATACGTCTCATTCTCCGATAAAGTGTGCAACTTTGCCGTTTTAGTGTCGCTCATGTTCGTGTTACTTGTTTAACGTTGTTAAGCCTATTACAAATAATTTGAGTGGTCTAGTTGATACATAAGAGTCACATTAGTAACACATGTGACGCTAAACATTTTAGCATGCCAGGAAAGTAGATAACGATTAATCTGAAAATGCAAAATCGTTACTTTTCCCCATGTCGCCAGCCATACTTTTTATGTTTTAAGTGCTCCTGATCCTAAAATATTCGGCCATATCAAACGTAATGCACGCTATTTAACAGTCCGTAATAGGTATTGATAATGACATATACAGTTTAATTATATTAAGTATTTGATATGGCATAAGAGCTTTTTAAAGCATTTCGCCAATATTGCAAACAAATACGAAGTAGATTCTAAAATCGATAACAAAATGTGAAAATGAATTTGTTGGTGGATGATTCCGCATTAGGTTTATCAAGTAAACTTCAGTGTTGAATAACAAATATGTTATATAGAATTATATATTTACAGTAATGATTTACAAGTATATTAATATCAAAAAAAACCTATGTGACTGTCACGTCGCGACAGTTACGAAACGCACATTTTGCTGCCTTCTCGCAAAACGCGGTACAATATGAGTGAAATACTACACCACAGTGTAGTATGTGTCGAGCTCCTAATTTAGTGTAAAGATCAAGTTTGTAAGAAAACCAATTTTCTCAATAATGAATATTAAAAAAAAGATTCAAACAGATACGAAAAAACAGATAGGAAATTTAGGTATAGGGAATACAATGGTTAAAAAATCAAGTACTTCTAAAACATCTCCCATGCACTTTTTCTTCTTCACAAAACCATAAGAATTTATGATTTTGTATGTTTTTCATGAGTTATAAGTAGTCGAAATTTCAACATTTCTCCAACCAAAGTTGCACGGTTTATCGGAGAATGAGCCATAATAATGTACTTGAAAAAGTTTAAATATTGTTTTACTATTTTTCTCTCTCTGCCTTTCTTTCATACACATGTGCTACTTGTACGGCTATTAAACCTACGATGATTTAATCAGGTATGATTGTCTATAATGTCAGGTATGCTCGGTACACCTTTCTCGTCCTCTCAAAAATCCCAATGCTTCCATTAATAAGATCATGAATATAATCCTGCCTATTTATTTTCATGTAAAAATGGTTGCGAAATCGGCCTAGGGCAAGAGACATGGAATATATTGAATGGTTAGTGGAATTTAAGATTCCTCTTTTACAGGAAGCGAATAAATTTGCCGGAAGCTTTTTGTGGATATTTTGGAACATATGAAAAATGTTTATGCCATAATACCAGACGATGTAACAGAGACTAGTACATACATTAGTTGTGCCATCTTTAAGAAACAAGATTATGTACGCAATCCGCAAATACTTTTGAACCTTATGTAAAGCAACAAATTTTAAGCATCCTTAGTAGCGTTATCGTAAAGAGCCTTTTCAGCGTTTTGATCTTCAAAAGTATTAGGAAGGAATAAAAAGAATTTTCAGAGGAAATTAAAATTCTTTTCATTACAAAATCTACCTAAAATTTAATAGATTCTTTAGTGGTATCATGTTACTATGAAATAAGAAATAAAATATAGATAAAAAATAAAGTTAACATTAACCTTTTGACTGCCAATATTAGATTGAGCGTAACTACATTACAGTGTTTTGTGTTATAGTTAATTGACAGTTTAGAAAAAGTAACAACATCTGTACTCTAATATGAAATACAATAGAATCGTGTAACTGTTGTATCTGTGACTCATCACAATGAAGAGGCGCAAGCTTGTCGGAACCCACATGTTTCTCATTTTGTGCAGTAGTGATCATAGTACTTGCAAGGTGTATTATTTTAAGGCATTTTTCACAAATTAGCAATCACATACATTGTAGCCTATCTCGCTTTGAAACAATATGTAAACATCAATTTGTTTAATACTATTTTTCTTAATTGCTGTATGTTTAAATGGGCAGTTTGTTTTTAATGCTTTGTAAATGTTGCACACTAAAATGCAAAATTCACATCGAGAATACTAATAATTCATAATAATATTCGGGCGTATATAGGATAAAAATAGTAGTATGTTTCCTTATTGTAGTTATGTAAGGACGACTTTGATTGGATCACATGACCTTGAAATGTCGGAAAAATTATGATACCCCAAAGTGCGAACATGCAATCAATTCATAGAATTACATCAATCGTGTATCCCAATGTCAACAAAGTTACATGTTACTTTATATTATATTTTACGGAAGTTTTATCGCGGCTGCAATAACAAAAATGAGCATGAAGAATAAGAGAAAATAGTGGAAAGCTAGAGCCACAAATTGATTTTCTTTTATTTTTCTTCAGCTGTGTTTCACGGTAAGCTGTACCATTATTCAAGATGGTGAAAAGCATTTTACTGATGTTATAAATTTTATGAATCCAAAAATATGTACACTGCCTTGTTAGAAGTCGATTATGACATGATGAAATAAAAGAAAAAAGTGTTTTTATTTTACTTATTCTTCGGATTTGTATTGTTCAGCTTATAAGTAAGTTTCAAAAAATGCATTAAAATATATCAATCAAATCTGCTGGTACTAGAACTTCAGATATGAGAATGTATTAATAGTTATCGAAGAAAGTAACGATATACTAAACTTTTTAATCTACTACGTCGTCACCTAAGGGGGTGGGGGTGGTTACCACTCTCCCCCCCCCCCTGTGAAAATGAAATTGACGTGCCAAAAGTGTGGTTGTTTTACTCCATAGTATAGGGTAGGGTCTCCTCTTTCTATTGATACCAAAATAATGAAAAGCGACGAAGGCGTTACGTAATTATGACGTCATAAAATACTTCAGGTTTGAAAATTTCTGATTTTTGACGAAAATTGACAACAATTCAAAAAATCGCTATTAAAGTTCTAAATATCGGATTTTCATAGTTTTTGCTAATATATAAAGCAAATGGTAGTTTTAACATGTTCTGTAAGTTTAAGCTACTTAGCATGCAATTTTTTTTCAAAAATTGCGAGTTTTATAACCACCCCCCTACCAACGAACTTTGACGGCTTACCCTACCCCCACCTAAGGTGGTACCCGGACTTTTTTTCTCATCAAAATGACCGCAAACTATGTGAAAACAATTATTTTAGATGCCCGGGGTCACTTTGTGTTGTGTTTTGGAGCAATCGGCAAAAATCCGTTAAGGGGAGGGGGAGGGGGGGTGTTATCCCCCTAGATGGACGAGGGTTAAATAGAAATATAGCATTTTGTGTAAATAGTAAAATTTTCCTTCCATAATTAAATGATGCATACTAACTCATTTAATAAGGATATACTTTTACTTTTTCTCATCATTTTTGTTTCTCTATACGATGCACCAGCCGAGATACAATTAAAATGCAATGGTTTTAAGCACCTTTGTTAAAAAACCTTGTAATGAGTTTTTCATGAATATTTATAATAAAAGTTTTTCTATTAAGATACATTGATTAAAACAACAAAGACAAAATAAGTAGACTAAGAATGGCAATTCTGTTTGTTTAATTAACATGTTAGAAATTATTTGCCGATAAATGTTATGATAGTGACTCATGAAAAGGAAATAATATGTTGAATAAATGTGTTTTATGTTTGATCTATAAGCACCTCACAAGCAAGCGAATACATTTTTTATACTACATTTTATCTATCTCATTTATTCGATACATCACGATCTGAAAAAAATCACTGTACATCTGAAAATCAAATATTTCATTAAATCAGAAATAAATTCCTTAACATTATTGCAAATAAATACAAACTGAAAATAAAATCAAATTCTAAAATTCTAAATCAAATTACAAAGCCGTGATAACGAAGGAACATTGATGTAAAATTAAATTGCACCAAACACAAGCAGAGAAACGTCGTTCTCTTAATAAAATCGCTTGAAGCGATGGTCAAAACAGTTCCTCAAGCTTAAATATTAGACATCAGACAGACGTGCTTGGTCAAAATTGGTTATTTGTTTATTTGGTGAGACAACAACAGCTGAGATTTTTAGGTTACATTTTTTGAATCAAAAGAAAAAAAGTCAGCAATCAGACAATGGCCACAAAGTTTTTGAAAACAGTTTCAAGCAAATATTTTTATGGGAATATTTGCTAAACTTATAAAGCATTATGATAAAAATGAACGGAAGCGCCAATCTTTTTTAAATATTGTTAATAGTAGTTAAGTTTTAGTATTCAAAGAGTCAGCCATCCATTTGAATTTCCTCTCTCAGAGAATTTCGTTAATAAAAGTCATGAAATAACATGTCATTATTCCATCATCAAGGAATGTCTACGCATTTCCTACACATCGGAAACAACCTTAACAGCAAATGCGTAAAGGTTGTTGCACTCTTTGGACTCTTAAAGCTTAAGTTAAGTACATTTAATGATATGCATAATATTGAACAAAGGTGGAACAAAATCAGA
>JXSR01S037302.1:108526-118632 GCA_000969725.1 Ophiothrix spiculata | reverse complement strand
TAAAACCATTGAAATTCCACCACGAGCTGCTTCATTGATGTCATGAAAGTTCGTTGACCTTTTGCACAAAATGTACAAAGCAAAGTGGACGGAAGCCTTTTTTTGAACGGAACTTTTCATATACCTGTTCTTTGCAGCCATTTTTTATTAATAAACGCATCCATCTTAATAAGTTTTAATGCAGTATTTCGTAAACAATCAAATATAAGATGAACAATTCGTTTTATCGTTATGGAAGGTCAACGCAATTCATTTCCTAGACATCGGAAAACATTTATAACAGCAAACACGTACGGGCCGTTGTATTTGTTGACTTTTGAAATCTAATAAACCAATTCGGATTAATCTAGAGCTTAAAAGTTTTTAGTTAATCCCATTCATTGTAATAGAGAATATTAAAGGAGGAAAAACCAAATACAAACAATTAGTGTATTTGTGTCCCGTCATATCTTAATACCGGCATAGTAAATTACGAGATACAGACCATTGAAGCTGAGCATAGTCAAAAATCACGTCCAAGGTCGAATTTCTAATTTCATCAGAAACATTACCTTTGAAGTGTATTCTATCATATTAATCAGGTTCCAACATCCAAAACATAAGACAAATGTTTTAAAAACCGAGATAAAAATCCTTTCTCCATTCACGTTTAACCAGTACAGAAACTTTAAACTTGATTTTCTTAGTTTTTGGAATCAGCCTGGTACCTTTTACCAATTTGGATGTAACTTTGTAATCGAACATTCAATAACCAAAATAAAGCTTAAGATATAATCTTTCAGATGAGACCAAAAAATCAATTTTAATTTTGCCGACCTTAAGGTACCTTTCGATATGACGGGTCACATTTATGCTTTTGAGATAAGATTTCCAAATTTCAAAGGTTTTCAAAGTAATTTTTGATTTAATTAGTTTTCCTTTCACTATTTTATTTATGGATATTGACTTGCTTTGCTTTATGTTCATGAGAATAAAGTGTCTAGTAATCCAAAATAGTTTGTTTTATTTAATTCTAATTTTGTTTTTAGATTTCACGTTTTATGTAATAAAACATTGTTGTAAATACACCTGTTGCAGAGGGCTAAGAAAAAAATCTTAAGCCAAATCGGACATATGGTTGTCAAGATATGCATGATTTTAGTTTCTTTCTTAAAGTAACAAAATCAATATAACGTTTGACGATTTATAAAATCAAAATAGCGTTTATCAAACTAACGTTTGACGATTTACAATTTTTTTTTACCCTTTATTACAAGGGTTTGTCGTACGAAGAAATCTGATGCACAGACAAGCGTGGTTTATTTCGCGTAACAAATAAGTGTGTCCCACTTATTCACGACATTGATAATTCTGCTTGTATCTATGATTGAGTTTTGCTTTGTGAGCAGTTATATCAACTCAAAAATAACTACATGGAAATCGACACTCAATCCGAAATTCAAGAATAGGATGTCGAATTAAATGCATGTTGGCTTGACTACAACTTATTAGACTTGCAAAGTATTCTTTGTTCTGGAACGTATAAACAAAGCATTCAAAATGTATAAATATACATTGATTAACATCTCATTTCACCTTTTAAGTCACATTCTTTTTAACACTATTAATATGTTATCAAAGATGTTGATATTACAAATTATACCTTGCATTTAATACAGGAAATTATTAGAAACAGGTTAGAAGACTTTATGTTTTTTTTTATATGATCACTTGCTAATGAATATCTGTAGTACTACACTCTAATTTCAAAAGTTTAAATTGCACCGTTTTAAGAAATAAAGTTTAACAATGTTTAAAAATTCTAAAATTTCGACCAACAAAGCTTTTAAACTTTGCGGTTTAAAAATGGTTTAATCGCTTTAAACCGAAACGTTTAAAAGCGTTTGAATTTTAAGTATGAGAAGTGTCGCGAAGCTTTAAACTGTGTAAAGTTTAGACATAAATAATAATGGCGGATCCGATATGTATATGGGATCTCTAGACTACCGTACCTGATCATCACGAAAGGTGCCGTACTGCTAATACAAATAATTGTCAACTAAACTTTGCATTTGTGGACATAGATAGACAGAGATATATTTGGATTATAAATTCACGCCGAGATGTGAATATTTGCAAACATACAGGAAGATAAATGGACGGTATATGGTAAAGCGTTTAACCCTCGTCTACCTAGGCTATTTTTTGTAACACCTCTACCCAAGGGGGGGGGGGGGGGGGTTGTTGCAACCCCCCTAAATTTTTAGAACAGAGCCCCTTATGAACTTGGTTTTGCTATCAATAGATAGGTATGGTCCCCTATCCAATGTTACCAAGATCACAATAAGCGGCCAAGGCGTTACGTAATTATGACGTCATGACGCTCGTTCGGATCGGAAAATCGGGATTTTGGTAAAAATGGCCACCAAAATCAAAATGTTGTTATAAAAGTTCTAAATGACCGATTTTCATCGGTTTTTTTGCTAATAAAGAAGAGAAATAATAATTCTAACATGCCCTGCAAGTGTCAGCTTCATAGCATGCACATGTTTTTCAAAATGGTGACTTAAATTTTTCCTGGGCTTCACCAACTCCCCCTACACCCCAACTTTGACGGCCTACCCTAACCCCACCTTAGGTGGTACCCGATAAACATGTAAAAGATCGTCAGTATCTGAAATAAACCATCAGCAAACTTAGAGAATGTATACTTACATATCAGTGCAGTTGAACTTGGTTGTAGACAGGTACGATATGTGCTGGAGTGCTGGAATGATCTTTAATAAGATCCGAACTGTTTTTCTATCTTCCAATATACCATGTTTAATGATTTAACTCTTTATGATTTACCCTTTAAATATATATACCTTTAAATGTCTAGATTACTGAGAATTCCATTTTCTTCGTAATAAAAGTTTAAAACTCTCAGTCCTATGGTTTCATTTGCTCTATAACTTTAAAATCATTATTTGAACATCGAAAGCACACCTATAATTCTCGCAACGCCCATATTTCAAACCATAGACTCAACAATGAAGTTCTCAGTATCTATTTCCTCTTGTCAGAACTATCAACAACCTTTTAATAACATTTTAGAATGTTATTAAAAATACTGATTTGTACTTGAAGTTTAATAGCAGATATAAATTTGCAACTATGTGTTAGCAAAACAAATAAAAAAAAATTAAGATATATCATTATTGTATACATAATATCATTCTAAAAAAACGCGTTGTAAAGGGGTTTAACTGAAGTAAAGCTATTCTTTTGCCACAATTTACCAAATATTGAATCATTGAAATATAATCTTACGCACACAAGATACTGATATGTGTCATGAAGGTTTCTCTTTGTGGCACGACAAAGTTTGCTTTCTGGGAGAATGAACTTATTGATGGATTTCTTTTTCATTCGTCACGTTTCTGTCTTAGCTATTTTTATTCAAATGAACACATAGTTGTTTTGATGTGAAATATAAAGGTGCATTTCCTAAATCACTTAGTTATGACATACATTTTATTGATCGTACAAATGCATATCATTTTGAATACATTATGTCATAATAAGTACGAACTGTTCATGCACACTGTGCGCGAAATTAAAATGTTCCATCGCCCATTTTGTTGTAGCTAACATTACTTTTGGATAAAGTTGATGAAATTTACAATTGATAAAGAACAAACAACACGGTCAGTTTTGACTCAATTAGTTTTTATGTTCATTTTTATCCATGCCTTTCACATAATTATATACATTAAGTGTCTGAAGTACTGAATGATTATTTATAGCTAGCCTTTAATCTATGTTTCAACTTCTTTTCGTCAATACATAGTATGCATTAGAATGTAATAGCTTTATCATAACTTTTCAAGATTGTTACTGTTCATGCCTTTAATTTTGTGTTGACTTTTAACCACTTTCCTTATATTTGAAGCAGTCTGTATCAGAATATGAACTTGACGTTATGTTTTTATACTCAAGATGAAATACATATGCTTACTGTTTAGTTGTAGCTTAGCGTTACTTTTTGATAAAGTTGATGAAATTTACAATAGATATAGAAGAAACAACATGGTCAGTTTTGCCTCAGTTAGTTTTTATGTTCATTTAATTTCTGGGAACAAATCTCATAAAACATGTGCAAAACACTGTTGAAAGTGCTTAGCAAACGTGCAATTCTTGGCTCTTATACCAATTTTTATTCAAAGTATGACCATGACTGGTCGATTTCTTAATCAATGTATTTTTATAAATTGTATATAATTTTATTGGCTTTTATGTTATATTTATATTTATCTGTTACTGTTTTCATTTGTATGTCATGAATACTCCTGCGGAGATATGGTGACTTCATTCTCTTGTCTGGATTTGTATGTAACCTTTTCATTCATATTCTATTTCTAAATGTCTGTTGTTTAATTGTGAATAAAGAATGAATTGAATAAATAAATACAAATGATAAACCTTGGGTACAAAATAGAGATCTTTCTTTGCATTTCAATGATTCGAGTAAATAACTTTCAAAACCACATTTTCTATCTGTGTCTTTTCTTGTTTGACTTTCATCCCGTTTTCAATCAATATGGATTATGCTATTGCATAAAGTGAACATTGCATGTACTCTGTCTTTGCAAATTATGATATTTAATGTTGATAATTCTGGTAGCATTACCTTTATTGAAAAGAAACAATCTTAGATATTCTAATCTTAGAGTCACACGTTTATGTTATGAGTTAAGAGTTAGTTTGAAGTTTTTTGACATTTTCTTGAATTAAAATGTATTTGTGTCAAAAATTATTTTTCGAATGCTCCTGTTCCCTGTTCATTTGTATTGCCTTTTTAATCCTTTATAAACCAAAAAGGGATTGGGATAAAGCTTACTCTTTGAAAAATAATAGATATCAATCCCAATCACTAGATAAAAGTGATATTGATAAAATATTTTAAAATTTGAAATTCTTGTAATGATTGGTTAACTTGGAATCAGGACAGGAATCTTACAGTCGTGGGGAATTTAGTAATTGGATCTACGTAAAGATATTTTAAATTCATGTTGATTACAAAAAAACAAACGTCTGCTAGGATTAAAATTATCAATATTATCACGATTCCTCTGAGATCCCGATTAGACTTGCTTCAAGTCTTTGATCAACAAATTCCACTTCTTCTGTCCCTGTCTTTTTTTATCGTTTGATGAGTTTAATAAAGCACTGTAAATGTCTTCCATTTTTTTTTCTTTTCTCTTGTTTTCCAATCAACAACAATAAACAAACATCTGCACATCTAAAGTTCGATATTCAAGTATTCAAATATGGACCATCATAACTTAATAATGGTCACTCCCTTAATGTCCGAATGGTCAGTCCCTTAAGTCTAAAGTAGGAAAGCTGTGGCTACTATGACAGGGTGATATTTGAAAACAGCAGCTAGGTGGTAAAATTGGTGATAATAAAAAAATCATTTAAGGACAAGATAATGTATAGGGATATTAGGAATTTTAGAATGGGATATGAATAAGTGAAAACAGACAATAAATGCCTTGAATCAAGGCTAATTCTGATTCGATCCCAATGTGGCAAGTGAAACCTTCATTTACGAGATGCCCCAAAATTATATTTCATTTTGTTATATTCATCAAAATTGCCGTTATATTATCTAATGAGGAGTCTTTAGTCTTCTCTATATTTTAAAACAGCGCTTGTTTTTGGAAAATTGCACGAGCGTTGACTTTGCAAAATTTTGTTTGTATCGAAGCAGGGCAAACCTAATACATCTCAGTGAAAATTGGACCAAGCACACCACTACACCAATTCCTCTTATAGTGTATAGTTTACTTTTATCTAAAAAATAATCTAAAATGAGGTTAATGAGCTAAATAACAATTTGAGTGGTTAAGTAAAGTTTGGCTTGTTATGAAGCAAGAAATGAAGCTTATAACAACAGAAAGCTGACAGATGACAGGCGGCCTCTTTTTAATAGATGAAAACGATTTGTGTAGATTTTAAACAGTGTTTACATTATCTTTGTTTGTTTTAAGAGAAATAGCACGAGCCAATAAGAAATAAGTTTGATTGACACGTGAACAAGGAAAAAATAAACATGTACTTTAGTAATTACGGCTATAGAAAAAAGTTAATATGCAAAAAAAAAAAAAATATAAACCAAAAAGGGATTGGGGAGAAAGCATACTCTTTGAAAAATAATAGATATCAATCCCAATCACTAGATAAAAGTGATATTGATAACATATTTTTAAATTCGAAATTCTTGTAATGGTTGGTTAACATGGAATCAGGACAGGAATCTTACAGTCGTGGGGAATTTAGTAATTGAATCTACGTTAAGATATTTGGAAATCATGTTGATTACAAAAAAAACCAACGTCTGCTAGGATTAAAACTATCAATATTATCACGATTCCTCTGAGATCCCTTGAAATCATCCCGATTAGACTTGCTTCAAGTCTTTGATCAACAAATTCCACTTCTTCTATCCCAATTCCGCACCCTTGTCCATACCTTCAAATCCCTAAATAGCCTCTCTCCGCAATACATCACTTCCCTCCTCCACATTCACAAGCCGTCTGGTTACTCCCTCAGGTCCTCTACATCCATCCGCCTGAGCTCTCCAAGGACCCGTACTCTGACTGGCGATATGGCATTTTCTACCTCAGCGCCACGCCTATGGAATCAGCTCCCTGCTGTAGCCAGAGGCTCCACTACCATTGCCTCCTTCAAGAAGTCGATCAAAAGTCACCTTTTCCCGAATTAGTTGGTTGTGTCCTCTTTCCTTCTTTTTTCCTTCTCTTTTCCCTTCTCTTTTCTTTCTCAGCGCTTTGTATCCTTTTGGTTAAAAGGCGCTTTACAAATGCCAGTGTATGTCTGTATGTATGTATGTCTTTGTTATCGTTTGATGAGTTTAATAAAGCACTGTAAATGTCTTCCATTTGTTTCTTTTCACTGGTTTTCCAATCAACAACAATAAACAAAAATCTGCACATCTAAAGTTCGATATTCCAGTATTCAAATATGGACCATCATAACTTAATAATGGTCACTCCCTTAATGTCCGAATGGTCAGTCCCGTAAGTCTAAAGTAGGAAAGCTGTGGCTACTATGACAGGGTGATATTTGAAAACAGCAGCTAGGTGGTAAAATTTAGTGATTATAAAAAAATAATTTAAGGACAAGATAATGTATAGGGATATTAGGAATTTTAGAATGGGATATGAATAAGTGAAAACAGACAATAAATGCCTTGAAATAAGGCTAATTCTTATTCGATCCCAATGTGGCAAGTGAAACCTACATTTACGAGATGCCCCAACATTATATTTCATTTCGTATATTCATCAAAATTGCTATTATATTATCTAATGAGGAGTTTTTCGTCTTCACTATATTTTAAAACAGCGCTTGTTTTTGGAAAATCGCGCGAATATTGCAAAATATTGCTTGTATCGAAGCAGGGCAAACCAAATACATCTCAGTGAAAATTGGATCAAGCACACCACTACACCAAGTCCTCTTATAGTGTATAGTTTACTTTTATCTAAAAATTGATCTAAAATTAGGTTAATGAGCTAAATAACAATTTGAGTGGTTAAGTAAAGTTTGCCTTGGTATGACGCGAGAAATGAAGCTTTTAATGAGGTATAACAACAGAAAATTGACAGATGACAGGCAGCCTCCTTTTTAATAGATGAAAACGATTTGTGTAGATTTTAAACAGTGTTTACATTAACCTTGTTTGTTTTAACAGAAATTACACGAGCCAATAAGAAATAAGTTTGATTGACACGCACTCTAAGAAATTTCCCGTAAATTTTACGGTAAAATCACTGGCAATTCGGTTGCCAACACTTTACCGTAACATTTACAAGTTTGCCGTTAATTATTATACGGTATTTTACTGTATTTTTACATGTGGCTGTTTATTTTACTGTATTTTACCGTTAAATCATATTTTTTATGGACCTTTCCTACCTGTTTCAAAGCATAGGGGCCTAGGTGGATTTTTTAACTTAAAATCGGATGATTTTAGTGTCAAAATAAGCATCCCTAGCCATTCTCAAGAACAAGGCATGTTTGCAGATTGCCACACCAAGGGAAAATGTGCAGTCTTAGTACAATAACTACAAATATATTTTATATTTAGTATATAATTTCTGTGGTGTCAAATTGTCTTTTTTGCCATTAATTTACGGAACTTCCTCGTTTTTTCCACATATACGGTAAAATCCCGTAAAAAGACGGTAATTGCATTAAATATCTGATATATGCCGTCAAATTTACATTTCGTCCGTAAATATTTTCTTACGGGAATTCACCGTTAAAAAATATTGGTTTTCTACCGTAAAAATACGGTCATTTTTTAGAGTGCGTGAATAAGGGAAAAACATATACTTTAGTAATTATGGCTATAGAAAAAAAGTCAATATACAAAAAATTGCGACTTTGATATCTTATATATTATTTACATAAACTAAGACGTTTTTTTTTCTTGTAGCAAGTGATGTCACTTACACTTCCATTGCCCTAGAAAATTTAAAACTTTAGTTTACTTACGATTTTGCATCTCCGTGAATGTTGTTTCATATACAAAACGCAGATGCCTATATTAATCAAAAACGATTTTTAGCCCCGAAATACCCCGAGCAAATTAGGCACCGTAATAGTGCCCATCATTGACATGAATTTCCCATTGAGAATGCTAATCGTGTACATAGCCGAAAAGTTTGATTAATGAGGTAAAATCATTTTGTCGCTCTTCGTATTGTTTTTAATTAAACAAATATCCTAAGTGTTTCAATTAGAAAGATATAAAATGGAACATCACGTGCTTACGTTTGAAGATGTCTAGATTGTAACAGGAAAAAAATCATTCTTGTTACCGATATCATGAGGCAAATAAGAATGTTGAATTGACAAACTTTCCCTTATTAAAATGGCTATTAATTGGCTACAAGAAGCAACTTATTTTTGTAAGTGATCTCAGTTAATGGGTATAGTTACTAGGTAAAGACTAGTGAAAACCACTTTGGGCGATTTCATTATTTCAGCGTTAACAGTTTTTCATGATACGATGAAGATCCACAATGCAGTGAGATAAAATTACAAAAACCCGGGCAAAAAGCACACTTAATGTTCAAGAACTTTTTATTTTTGTTTTTTTTATTTTTTCAAATGATAAGAATAATTCATAAATAATTTTATGTTTTTTTTTGCTAAAGTTATGCTTTAATATGTTAAAATATTGCTCATATCCCAGAGTAAGCATAAATATTTGCATCAAAGACTCGATATCTTTTGTAGAAACTGGAAAGCAAAGAGTTTAATGCAATCATCCTTTTGCAATTTTTTCTCACAGTTTCATGTTCAACGGGAAATGTGCAAATTCGAAGTTTAATTTCCTAGCTAAAATTGTTAAAACTTGAATTTTAAGGAAATTAAGTTCAGAAATTATAGTGTTTCCTTTTACCTAAAGTGATTGCGTGTTGACTTTGCCATTTAGATGATATGTTGTCTCACCAACTAGGATATCTCTTAAAATTTGTTTTGGCGTCCCGTCCAACATTAAGAATACAAAAGTCTACGGGCAAGGTTTAAGAGGTCTATTATAATGTGCCGTTGTTAGATGGAACACTGAAATCAGTCTCGTAATCCTGTTGAATATCGTATGGCAGATTCGGGGCATTATCATGATTATATGCCATTATGTTGCTACCGGTACATGAATTGGATAAACTGGCCAATGTGATTGAAGGTAGGGTCAGTATAATTGCCATAACTCTGCTTATATACCATCGATTTTAATGAAACAAATTGCTTTTTTTGTAGCTAAAGAATTCGGCTTTCAATATAATTAAATGACAATATGATACAAATTCTTCGTAGATAACAATGTATAATTTTCTCTGTTACAACCTGATCTTTAGATCTCCTAACAAATATTTCTTTCACTCATATACCATTGCACTTACCAATGGTTTTGTCAGTCTTTATCTTTACATCTCAAATTTAACCCTAAAAGAGCCGGGGGGGGGGCGGAATCCGCCCCCTCCGGATTTTTTTTTTATACCTCCGCCGGTTGTTATTTTTTCGCGCTGAAACTTCTTGACTTTTTT
>JXSR01S037302.1:25849-46184 GCA_000969725.1 Ophiothrix spiculata | reverse complement strand
GGAACAATGGCATTTTTTAGCAAAAAGATCAAAAATTGGTTTAGTCCAGGACTTACTAAGTTAGTCCGAGACTAAACCATTTATGTGTTCTACAAATAATTGAAATGTTTTAAAACAGACAAATGAATCATATAGTAAAAGTTTAAGTTTAAATCTTTAAACAAGAACTTAAATTATTGCTATATTTCCCCCAAATTGTTCGATATTCCACAATTTCAAATTTCACTAAGTCCGGGACTAAGTCGTGCTTTGTGCATACGGACCTTTGACTCTTAAAATTTAATAAACCAGTTGAGCTCAAGTTAATTACATTCAATGTTGTGCAGAATATTGAACAAAGGCAGAACAAAATTGGCTAATTTATTCAAAGATATTTGACAAAAGATGCGTATTCTAGTCATTGAGGTCAACAGTAATTGACCTTTTGATTGAGGTCAAAAGTAATTAGTGTTTTAACATGTTTACGTTATTTAGATAGTAACTCAAATTTTACCAAAAAGAAGTAACCCTTTATGAAATAAGTTCTTGGTGTGATATTTGGAAAGTTTTAAAATGCCGACATTTTTACTGAAACATTGACAAATTGATTTTTCTTGATGAAATATCGCCCGCCACTTGCAAATTTTAAACCATATACTATTTAACTAATTTCAGTAGTCGCGCCGAAGCTGGCATGCGGAACATCTTTCATGAAAATGAAACAAAATAAATATTAGTTTATAAAGAAAAAAGGACATTAATATTATTCATAAACGTAAAATACACAATTATAATTCTGAAAAGAATGTATGAAAAAAGACTTTGAGATCAAATATGATTCGAAAGTCTCTTGCTTTGAAAGAGATAAAGACAACTTAGATACCGAGATTACCTATGAACTAATATTACCCTTTACAAATAACGCAAGAATGTGGTTTTTGGTGTGTAAGAAACCGGTTTATTGGAACACACTAAGAAAGGTTAAAAACAACACGGAGTTAAAACTAGTGGATCGCCACGTAATAACCAACACGTTCATGTCGTTGTACTAATTTAATTCCTGACGTTGTTAGGCAAGTTATGTTAAGTAATCAAACTAAATTTTGATGACTATGTCAAGAAATAGAATTATTAAAGTAATGCACAGTTATTTTGTGTGTCAAATAAGAGTTTTATAAAGTACAACTTGTTTTGACAATTGATGTTTAGTATAAATGAAACCATGGTAACGAGACACGGTGTACGTATATTTGTTTCCAATTCATTGTAGTGATAAACATGATATATGTTTAAAATACAGTGTGTGCTTGACAAAGAAAAGAGTAAACATCTTTATCGTTTGTATCAGGAGCTTATTTTTTTCTGAGATGTGCAAAGGACACGCTTCTTAAAATATGTTGGTGATTTCAAATACGTTACAAATTCATCATACTTTATTTTACAATCTTACATGAGAAATCTATCATTTATGCCGTTACGTTATTAAAATGCATTTCATTAATTTCCTGCTTGGAAATATTATAGCTTCGAGTGTAAAATGTAGGTTATTTTTAAGAAGAGTTCATTAAATTTTGTTTTGCTTGGATATTCTTGGAGAATATAGCACCGAAGAACTAACAATAATAATTACTTGTTATATGCACTTGTACTTTAGTCTCAAACCTTCCATGTATCTTTAATGAAAATTGATGTACTATGTGAAATCCACGCACTAGTTTTGTAATTGAGGTTAAGACACTCTAGTAAAGAACTGTTGATATTACATTAAGGTACTAACTGGTCAGGAATTCTGGTTAAAGAATAACTGACTTCAAATTAAAAAAAGGGCACGGTATCTCTTTTCTAATTCTAAGAAAATCGATTATTTTGATTAACTTAATTATGATGTTCATTACGACTAGAAAGTTTGCCGCTAAGAAATTGAAAAAAAAATGTATTGTTTTAGGAAAGATAATTTATTTTGTGTGAACACCGTGCATTTTCTGACCTTATCTTCTTTGACTTTTCATTTATTGGTCATGCGAGGTTGAGAATCAATAAAAGCATCAAAAATGTGTCAGGATGAAACCTGGGCAGGTGCACATCTGAAATATAGTGATTTCACATTATCTAGTTAATAAATTTGCATTGAAATGTGACCTTTCTACATCTGTGGTGCGGTAATAATTGGCATCACAGACCACCAAACTATTAAGAGAACGGATCCTCAAGGAAAGATCTCTACCGCACGACACGCAGGAGATCAGCTCACCGTAAAACAAAACAAAGCAACAACATGACATAAAGACCCAACAAAACTAAACAAACAAACATGCAAAAATGCACGTTTTCCTATTTTGGAAAACTGTCCTCATACTGAAGGTTAAACCTACTGTCCGAATGGCCGAGCATGTATTACCATTTCTTACAGCGTATTTTAGATAGATATCTCTTGACTTCAGTTATATTACTTAAACCAATACATGATTGTCTCAAAGGCTCACAAAATGTAGGTCGAAACATATACGCCGTCTAAACCAAAGATACACGTTGTATGCTATTCACACACGCTGATATATAATAACTAGGACATATAAAGTTACTTGCTAAGTCATTCTCTTTTAACTCCACAATACCTAGACCTCCTTTTTAGCTATTATTAAACATGACATAAACCAAATTATTGGCACAATCTATTTTCGCTCTTAGCGTGAGAAATATTTCTGTACATCCAAATTACACAACCTAAAATGTATTTTTAAACATGCGATGTATAATACACCAATAAAGTGAGACATAAATAATGCAATGCTACATAAGCGTTTACTTAGTAATAATAAGTAAATGTTTGTGTCTTAGCTTCCAGGTTTTGGTTTTGTTTACAATTAACAATCTGGTAACGGGTATTGTACATTTGTACAAGTCATATCATCCATAATACGAGTAACGTTAGTCTGATCACTTTGAAAAACATTTAAAATAATCCTCAAATCTGAATCATTTTTCCTTGCACTTACACTCTTTTAACCCTAGTCAATTTACAAACTCTGCTAAGATGTATGTATCTACAAATTTCTTATATATTTAGTTGACAAAAAATGCAAGAGATATCTATCAGAACGCCTGTATTATAAGTAGTATTTGGAAAACTTATATGTATAAAAAGCATAATTCATTTTGCTCTACCATTGAAACGCGTACATTTTATGTTATCGTTGCTGTTACTTGCCAATTACATCGAGAATCGCTTCCTAGAAAAAACAACCCATAGCATTTGCCAAACGTTTAATATAAACATGCTTTTTGTTGAAAGAAAATGTTGCCCTACATTTGAGTAACCTTTTTCTTATTTTCTTCGAGTATGCAATTGATTGTAACTGTACAGGGACCACCTTCACCGTTTATTATAGACGTAATATATTGCTTTCTTAACCTGTAACCACTCTCAGGATCCTATTGTCAATAATAGATTTGTAGCTAAATAGGAAGAGCCTAATTTGATTAACTATACTCGTAATTGTTATCCGTTGCTTTCCTGACCCCGACAGCACTTTCAGGATTCTATTGTAAATATGATTGGTTGGCCAAACCAAGATGGTATATCAATGTCGTCAAGTATAACAAGTCTTTTAGAAGTGCATCAATGCATGTTCATCTAAGAAAGTCTTTTTGAGATCCCTTTATGAGATAATATCACATTCCCACAAACTTGTCATATCTAAATCTGAGGGTTTTTTCCGTAAGATAAAATTTTAATTAACTCTTTATAACTAAGATATCATATATCAAAGATTTTATATTTCAAACCACATACATCAGGTTTACATTTTTACCTATATTCGAAAGTAGAGAATTTCCCGAATGCTTGAAATGACGTTAGATGTTTTACAAAATGATGGAAACTAATATGCTCAGACTGGTGTAATTCATTTCGTTCTACAATGGAAACGGGCATAGAAACCTTGTTCCATTTATTCACGACATTGATACCCCTGCTTGTAGCGACGTGATTGAAGAGAACAACTATATCGATTCACAAACAATTGCAGGGACAACGGAACTCGATCTGCAATTCAAGGATAGAATGTCGCATTAGATTCATGCTTGTTGGTGATTAAGATAATTTTTGCTTACGAGTATATAGTAGTAGTCAAACATCATTTTTGCTCAAAAAGTTAAATCATTTTTCAGGCATACCAGATGTTCAAAAGTTGATATTTTGAATGCATACGTTCAACATTTAACACTGACTCTGGTGTCTGATGTGTTCAAATTCAAATGTTTGAACACGTTTCAGGTGTAATAATGGGTAACAAATGTCAAATATTTGCCATACTACAAATCTATCGGAAACATATCGGAGTAATGTTGAATTTTTGAAGTGTTAGCTTTCTTATATTATAAACAGCATGCAGTAAGAAAGTATCATGAGTGGCAAAAATATCATTGAAACCTGACAGAACACTAGTCTGGTGTTTGGCAATTTTTGCAGTGTATAGATTATAATCCAACAGCTATAAACACACTGGAAATGCCAGAGAATACATAAAACTTGTTCAAAACTGTTACACTTTTTAAACACAAGACGCGTGTTCAACTTGTCAAAAAAAAAGGAATACTTAAAATGTGTGAACACTAATTTCGACAGAACGTATGTGTTCTTTTAAAATTAGTGTTCAAAAATGTCAAATTTGAATATTATTGTTAAAATTGTTAAAAACTGAATGCATGAAAATATGCCCGACACTCGGTTTCATGCTGGTGTTCAAGCACCCAGGTGTTCAAAAGCTGATATTTTGAATGCATACGTTAAAATTGAACACTGACTCTGGCGTCTGATGTGTTCAAATTTAAATGTTTGATCACGTGTCAGGTGTTTTAAAAGTGTAACAAATGTCAAATATTTGTTATACTACAAATCTATACATATGGGCAATGCTAAATTTTGCTGACAATTTTAAGTGGTAGCTTTCTTATATTATAAACAGCATGCAGTGAGAATGTATCGTGAGTGTCAATATATGCCATTGAAACCTGCCAGAATACCAGCGTCTGGTATTCGGCATTTATTTTTTCAGTGTACGAATTATTGCTAATTGTTATTCTATCACGTCCTTGAATGTTTAACTCTTAATGTAAAATATCAAAATATAGTATGACAAACGATGTATTATTCAAAAGATGAGAATATCTAATAAAACCAATTTTCAAAATGCCTGACTTTCTTTAATTTCACAGGAGTATGTCTCACATGTGGAAACAAAGATACAAGATTCATAACATGTATTATTGTTATGTTATTATTATATTATTATCTATTAAGATTTTAAAACAAGTGTAATCCCGAATTTTAAGATGTCATCACGGAACTTCAATAGTATTAATGATGATATTGATACTTTAACAGAAATCAATTAGAGCAACCATATGTTAACAAAACAATCCAATAAATAACATAAAAAGACACGACATTATTTTATCTGTCTGCCTTTTAATGGATTTCAGTAGAACTATTACTTTGCCATTATATATCAATTTACAAATTTTAGATTTAAATTTTGTTTTAGGGTTTGTGACACGACAAAATTGGAATTCTTTAAACGATAGTGAACTTATTAAAACATAATCCCTTTCACTCATCACGTTTCTTTCATTAAGAATTTCATTCAAATGCATTTAGCTGTTTTTGTCATTCAAAATGCGATGTGAAATACATCTTTCCTTAGCCATCTGAACGTCTGATGTTCTGTTCTTGTGTTTTTAGGGTAGACAATTTATTAGCCCTCCAGTCTTCTCCTCTATTTAACTTTTGTCTGTTCGTGTGTTATTATAATGTGCTTTTTTTGCTATACTGTTGATGCTAAATTTTGTTGCATAATTTTAATAAAAAAAGTTTGAATCTTTGAAATCTTGATGATTGAATTTCCTAAATCATCATGTTATATAACCTTCTTAAATACATATCACTGCTAATTCGAATAACTTCTGCAATTTGCCAAATTTCAACGAGGGTCAAAATGTTTGAACTACCGTTCCTCTTACATTCCTACGAACATAAGATGCATAGCTGACCAGATTTCTACCATTGCTCAAAACAAGATCAACATGTTTGGAAAAAAGACTCTCAGGAGTCAAAATATAATGAAAATTAATTTTATATTTTTTTATCACAAAATGGCAGTTGAACTGATTCACGAATTGTGTGGTTATCGTAATATGTGATGGCTCACCCCGAAAGGGGGGGGGGGGACTTTGTTTTTATAATTTCATCTGTTACAGCATTTTCTAAGCTTTGAAATGACACCTTATTTGTTGAAAATGATCAAGGCGATCAAAATACAACAGAAAATGTGCTAGAAATTCTCATTATTTTCTTTATTTTTTTGCTGCCTATATTAATCGGTTTCATGAAAAGTGCTTTGTCGCAAAGTCCCCTTTTTCGGGCTGAGTCATCACATATAATAGTACACTGCAAAGTTTGCCAAATACCAGACTCTAGTGTTCTGTCAGGTTTCAATGACATAATTTGACACTCAAGATACATTCTCAATGCATGCTGTTTATATTATAAAAATGCTATATAAAATATCAACATTGCTCATATGACTCACCCCAAAAAGGGGAACTTTGCGACAGAACACTGTTTGGAAACTGATGAAAATAGGTAGCTAAAAATGAAGAAAATTATAAGAATTTCCAGCAGATTTTCTGTTGTAATATTTGTTGTAACTTAGAAAATGTTGTAACAGATGAAATGATAAAATCAAAATTGATATCATCTTCAGAGTCCACCCTTTTGGGGTGAACCATCAGATATGTTTCCTATAAATTTGTAGTATGACAAAAACAATCAACATTTGTTACCCTTTTAACACATGACACGTGTTCAAACATTTGAATTTGAACACACCGGACGTCAGTGTTCAATTTCTAACGAGTGCATTCAAAATATCAATTACCTAGGATGCCTGCGTGAACACGAGCATCAGATATGTTTTCATGTGACCAGTTTTGAAGAGTAATATTCAAAATTGACGTTTTTCAACACTAATTTCTAAAGAACACATACATGCTTTCGAAATGAGTGTTCACAATGTTAAGTATTTCTCTATTCTTTGATAAGTTGAACACGTGTATAGTTTTTGAAAAAATATGTAACAGTAACATGTAACATGTTCTCTGTCATTTCTATACATAAGAACAGAAGTTTATGGCTCTATCATAACTCTATTCAGACTTTTATAGGTTCATGCCCTCTACAGATTTTAATATCCCAGTGACTGTATTATTTTCAGTCAAACCAATCTGTATCAAAGTATGAACTTGACATTATGTTTTGATCATCGCAATGTAATATAAATTGTATTACGGATGCTCACTGTTTTATGATATCCCATAGGCACCAAATATAGATCTTTCTTTGCATTTCAACGATTTCGAGAAAATAACATTTAAACCATCTTATGCTTCTGTGTCTTTTCATGTTTGAATTTCATCACGTTTTCAATCAATATGGATTATGCTTTTGTATAAAGGGAAACATTGTATGTATTGAAAAGGCATAATTCAACCTGACATGACAGTAGCTTAATTGTGAAAAAAATCGTCATTATGTTAGAAACAAACGTTCATGTTTAATCTGAGTTTGGACTTGACGACATAATCAGAAATTAAAATATGTGTGCATCCATGATATTTTCCTTGACGATTTTCTTATTCTATTCATTTTAAAGCTTCTCTGGAGTTCCTTTACTTCAATCAATATTGAAGTAACTCAAACCTCAAAAGGCTTACGAAATGTATGTCGAAATATACATGTTGTATTCTATTCAGGCATTCTCTGCAATGTGATAACGTGGAAATATAATGTTACTATCTGAGGTCATTCTCTCTTAAATCATGTATCTCCACAATAACTAGATCTCCTTTTAAACAGCTAAATGATATAACACAAACCAAATGTAGCAACCGCCCTGAACTAGCGGTTCCGGGCGGTCCACCGCCGGTTGATTTTTTTTTTTTTTGACATACAAGAAAAGTAGTCCTATCAATCAAATTTTAGTCTTGATCGACCATTGATATCACTGACAGAAATCTCTTTAGAAATTGAGATAATATGTCAAATATGGTTAATGGTAACAATACGTAATATCTTATTACAGATAACAAGTTTCAATATTTTCAACAGTAACTTTAATTAAAGCAACTTTATTTAAAGCTCTTGATCGTAAAGTCTAGTGTATAAAGTTGATGTGTTCGTGAGTATTTTGTAGCAATAAACTCATTTTATGTATGTATCGTTGCTGTTTTTTGCATAAGATGTCAAATTTACCCGACCAATTATTTAGGAAAGGTTTCCTAGAATAAAACAATCCATATCATTTGCCAAACGTTTAATATAAACATGCTTTTTGTTGAAAGAAAATATTGCCCTACATTTAGGTAACCTTTCTTTTCTTTTCTTCAATTTGCAATTGATTGTAACTGTACAGGGAACACCTTCACCGATTTTTTTTTATTATAGACGTAATATATTGCTTTTTTAACCTGTAACCACTCTCAGGATCCTTTTGTCAATAATTGATTTGTAGCTAAACAGGAAGAGCTTTATTTGATTAACTATACTCGTATACGTAATCTGTTGCTTTCCTGACCCCGACAGCACTTTCAGGATTCTAGTGTAAATGTGATTGGTTGGCAAACCCAAGATGTTAGATTCATATCGCAAATGATAACAAGGCTTTTAGAAGTACATCAATGCATGTTCATCTAAGAAAGTGTTTTTTGATATTGCGTTATGAAATAATGTCAAATTCTTGCAACCTTGTTAAAAATAAATAGGAGTTTCTTTCATTAGAGAATATTTTAATTAATTCTATATAACTAAGATATCCTATATCAGAGATAATTTATATTTAAACCTACATTAGGTTTACATTTTTACGTACTTTCAAAAGTAGAGAATTTTCCGAGGGTTTGAAATGACGTTAGATGCTTTACAAAATGATGGAAACTAATATGCTCAGACTGGAGTAATTCATTTCGTTCTACAATTGAAACGCGTATGGAAACCTTGTCCCATTTATTCACGACATTGATACCTCTGCTTGTAGCTACGTAATTGAATTTTTCTCATAAGAGAGCAACTATATCGATTCACAAACAATTGCAGGGACAACGAAACTCAATCTGCAATTCAAGGATAGGATGTCACATTAAATTCATGCTGGTTGGTGATTAAGATAAATTTTGATTACGAGTATATAGTATTAGTCAAACATCATTTTTGCTCAAAAAGTTAAATCATTTTCAGGCATCTCAGATGTTCAACAGTTGATATTATGAATGCATACGTTCAAAATTGAACACTGACACTGATGCCTGATGTGTTCAAATTCAAACGTTTGAACATGTGTCAGGTGTAGTAAAGGGTAAAAAATGTTAAATATTTGCCATACTACAAATCTATCGGAAACATATGAGAAATGTTGAATTTTTCAAAAACTTTGAAATGGTAGCTTTCTTATATTATAAACGTATGAAAGTATCATGAGTGGCAAAAATATCATTGAAACCTGACAGAACACTAGTCTGGTGTTTGGCAATTTTTGCAGTGTATAGATTATAATCCAACAGGTATAAATACACAGGAAATGCCAGAGAATACGTAAAACGTGTTCAAAACTGTTACACTTTTTAAACACAAGACGGGTGGTCAGCTTGTCAAAAAAAAAGGAATACTCAAAATTTGTGAACACTAATTTCGACAGAACGCATGTGTTCTTTTAAAATTAGTGTTCAAAAATGTCAAATTTGAATATTATTGTTAAAAAACTGATTGCATGAAAATTTGCCTGACGCTCGGTTTCATGCTGGTATTCAAGCACCCAGGTGTTCAAAAGCTGATATTTTGAATGCATACGTTAAAATTGAACACTGACTCTGGCGTCTGATGTGTTCAAATTCAAATGTTTGAACACGTGTCAGGTGTTTAAAAAGTGTAATAAATGTCAACTATTTGTCATACTACAAATCTATTGGAAACGTAATGTTGAATTATTTTTCTGAAACTTTCAAGTTGTAGTTTTTTTATATTATAAACAGCATGCAGTGAGAATGTATCGTAAGTGTCAAAATATGCCATTGAAACCTAACAGAACACAGCGTCTGGTGTTCGGCAATGTTTTCAGTGTACAAATTATTGCTAATTGTTATTCTATTGCGTCCTCTAAATGTAAAATATCAAAATTTATATCATGATTGCAGTGATTTGAGCCGTGCAATATTTTTTCCATTGCACGGTATGATACGAACCTGTGTGATATCATGATATAAAACAAATATTGAATGCCTATGCTCGTGCAATAGTACAAATATATCATTCGGTCAAATTTGGACTTATCTATTTCACTCGGCTACGCCTCGTGAAATAAAAAAGTCAAAATTTGACCTCATGATATATTTTGTACTATTGCACTCTCAGGCATTCATTTGTATAATAGTATAACAAATGATGTATTATTCGAAAGATGAGAATATCTAATAAAACCAATTTTCAAAATGCCTGACTTTATTTAAATTCATAGGAGCATGTCCCACATGTAGAAACAGAGTTATACAAAATTTATAACATGTATTATTTCTGCGCTTATATTATATCTATTAAGACCGAATTTTAAGATCATGGAACTTTAAGACATCATCAAGAGTATTAATGATGCTATTGATACTTTGTGTTTCAACAGAAACCAATTAGAGCAACCATATGTTAACAGAACAATCCAATAAATGATGACACAAAAGACATGACATTATTTCATCTGTCTGCCTTTTAATGGATTTCAGTAGAACTATTACTTTGCCGTTATGTATCAATTGACTAATTTTAGATTCTTTGAAATATAATCCTACACAAGAGATTTAAAATTTGTTTTAGGGTTTGTGACACGACAAAATTGGAATTCTTTAAAGGATAGTGAACTTATTAAAACATAATCCCTTTCACTCATCACGTTTCTTTCATTAAGAATTTCATTCAAATGCACATAGTTGTTCTTGTCATTCAAAATGCGATGTGAAATACATCGCATATTGAGTGTCTTATTCTTTAGTCACCTGAACGTCTGGTGACTGTTCTTGTGTTTTAGGGGTAGACAATTTTCAGGCCTTATTGGCCCGCCTGTCTTCTCCTCCATTTAACTTTTTCTGTTATTATAATGTGCTATTTTTGGTATACTGTTGATGTTAAATTTTGTTGCATAGTTTTAATGAAATAAACTTTAAATCTTTGACATCTTGATTATTGCATTTCCTAAATCATCATCTTATACAACCTTTTTAAATACATATCACTTCCAATTATCGAATAACTTCTGCAATTTGCCAAATTTCAACGAGGGTAAAAATGTTTAAACTACCGTTCCTCTTACATTCATATGAACATTAGATGTATTGCTGACGAGATTGCTACCATTGCTCAAACAAGATCAACATGCTTGGAAAGTAGACCCTCTGAGTCAAAATATAATGACAATTAATTATATATTTTTTCATCACAAAATGGCAGTTGAACTGATTCAAGAATTACGTAGTTATCGTAAATGTTACCTTATGTTTGAAACCGTATTACTCAATATATATAATAGAACACTGCAAAGTTTGCCAAACACCAGACTCTAGTGTTCTGTCAGGTTTCAATGACATAATTTGACACTCACGATACATTGTCACTGCATGCTGTTTATATTTAAAAAAAAAAGCTATATACATACCACTTCAGATCAATATGTTTCCGATAAATTTGAAGTATGACAAAAACAATTAACATTTTGTTACACTTTTTTAACACCTAACACGTGTTCAAACATTTGAACACAGGACGTCAGTGTTCATTTTTTTAACAAATGCATTCAAAATATCAAATTTTGAACACCTAGGATGCCTGAACGCCTGAAGCCTGAACATGAGCGTCAGACATGTTTTCATGTGCCCAGTTTTGAACAGTAATAATCACAATTGACGTTTTTGAACACTTATTTCTAAAGAATACATGCATGCTTTCGAAATTGGTGTTCAAAATGTTAAGTATTTCTCTATTTTTTGATAAGTTGAACACGTTTTGTTCTCTGTCATTTGTATACAAAAGAACTGACAGAAGTTTATGGCTCAATCATAACTCTATTCAGACTTTTATAGGTTCATGCCCTCTACAGATTTTAATATCCCGGCGACTGTATTATTTTCAGTCAAACCAATCTGTATCAAAGTATGAACTTGACATTATATTTTGATCATCGCAATGTAATATAAAGTATATTACGGATGCTCACTGTTTAATGATATCCCTTGGGCACCAAATAGAGATCTTTCTTTGCATTTCAATGATTTCGAGCGAATAACATTTCAAACCTTCGTTTGCTTCTGTGTCTTTTCCAAATTCATGTTTGAATTTCATCACTTTTTCAATCAATATGGATTATGCTTTTGTATAAAATGAAACATTGCATGTATTGAAAAGGCATAATTCAACCTAACATGACAGTAGCTTAATTGTGAAGAAAAAAATCGTCATTATGTTAGAATCAAACGTGAATGTTTAATCTGAGTATGGATTTGAAGACGTAATCAGCAATTAAAATATGTTTGCATCCACGATATTTTCCTTGACAATCTTTTTATTTAAAATGTGAATCTTAACTATTTTTTAATCATGAAAAGATAAATAGTTTCCACTGCATTTGCGGGGACTCGAACCATGGATTATGGCAGGGATTAGTCATGCATTACGAAGCGAGGGATCTACCGGTGAGCTATCAAGGCAACGTTGAGATCGTGAACTAAAATCTACAACATAAACATTAGAATACCGTATTATTCTTTTGTTTACATACAAATTACAATTTTTGCCTCATTGGAATGCTCAATTTGTAAGTAAATTATGCGAATGCACAGACAAAATGTAGATAATGTAGATACTTAAAACAGGCAATTCACAGCTCCAATAGGGCGAACTCATAGTCGTAATTCACGTCCGGTTTTTCAGGCAAAAAACGCAGGTTTGTTACATTATCATTCAAAATCAACACAGCATATTTATAAAATATTGTTTGTAATTCGATAAGAAGTATCAAGCCGACAATCTGTCAAAATTTGAAACCAGTCGAATTATTCGAACATCATAAAATTATAAGGTTTCGGCGAAAAAAGGGTCAGCTTTTTCGAAGTAGTCTTTAGGCGTCATTTTGACCTTTATAATGGACGGGAAATCACTAGAAAATAATAATGTACAAACCAGAGACTCTATTTAATATGTACGCCAAAAAATGTTATATTCTGATACGTGTAAGTAGGTAAAAACTTGCAGTAAACATGACATTCAGCCGAGCGACCCGTACCCTTAAAGTAACTCAAACCTCAAAAGGTTTGCGAAATGTGTGTCGAAACATATACGTTGTATTCTATTCAGGCAGTCTCTGCAATGTGATAACGTGGAAATATAATGTTACTTTCTGAGGTCATTCTCTCTTAATCATGTGTCTCCACAATACCTAGACCTCCTTTTAAACAGCTAAATGATATGACACAAACTATATGTTGACACAATCTATTATCCCGGGGGACCGCTCTGGGTGGTAATTGGTACTCTTGCTCATCATACAAAAATGGCGTAAAAGCGTCTGATTTTGACCCACCAGTGGCGTCTACGTTTTTGAAAAAAAAAAGAAAGGTCGTTTTTAGCACAATTAACGTCATTTAAGGTTTAAATTTATGCTACCTCTACCACTAAGGGTCATTTTCACTTTATTTCACTCATTTGAATGTCGTGCTGTACAAGTTTTTGCATAACATGTATTAAAACTAGACAAAATAAGCATGACTCAATGTAAATGTAAATGTCAAACTGTATACATCTTAATACATAATTTGTAAGAAAAAAGGTATTACAATCGTACACAATTACGCATTTTTGTTGGGCGATTTACATCATCTTGTGCCATTTAGGGATGTATTTTTCGCTAAACAATTACATTATTAAGGGTCCAATTTTGAGGCGCTCTGACGAGCATTAATACCCCTTCAGTATTCGAGCGTTCCCCCGGGTCTATTATCTCCCTTAGCGATACAATATGCGGGGTGTTCTGGTAAAATAAGTCAAAATTGAGTTTCTTACATAATTCATATTCAAAGCTTTAAATGATATATTCAACAAGGTATATTGTCAAAATGGACCAAAAAGAGTCAAATTTTCATGTTTTTTGGAATTTCATTTTTCACATTCATGCTTGATAGGCCTATTTTTAATGTTTTTTGAAAATTGTATTTTGATATTAAGGCATGATTCAGCTATGATTTCTTTGAAACATCATTCGTGTAATATATTTTACATTGCTTATATGTTACATGTACAGTATAATAACAAATCATTGAAGCACAGAAAAACACCTTTTGTTTATCTTTCCACATTTGTCACTGATTTCAGATATTTTTCAAAATGGCGATTTAAAATTTTCCGAGGTGGCAACCCCCCCCCCCCCCCCTACCCGCCGACTTTAACAGCCTACCAAAACCCCACCTTAGGTGGTACCCCCATTTTTTTAAAATTAAAATGACCGCAAATGATGTAAAAACAATTACGCAAATGCTCGGGTGCGCTTTGTTTTGCGTTTTGGTTTAACTTGGCAAAAACGTAATAGTCACGTGCCAAGCCGGGAAATTCAATTCTTCTTGCCGCTGATTTTAATACAAAGATCCAAACTCACTGCCCACAATAAATCACTATTTTGTGAAAATAAAGAATAGTTGTAATTGATTAAATTCATGAATGTCAACATAAAACTCATATCTAACACATAAGATAAAGTAGAAGTTATAAATTTTATCATATAAGCGAAAACAATTTCGAAAAAAAATTTGAACATTTTCACTCATTAAATATCACATTTGCACCTCAGAGAATTCTCCTTTTCGACATCCAAATATTTCTATGTGTACTCAAGAGCTTTCGGAATCCTACAGCTGTCTAAGCGGTTGTACATTTATATGGAAATGTATTAATTAATTTTGTCAAAGAGTTGGTAACTTTTGACATGATGCAACTTGGCTTGTGCAAATAACTACCGAGACCAACGTACCTGTGTCTGCATAAGTTATATGACAGGTCACCAGCTGCACATGTACAGGTTAATTAGATGCGGGGTATGACAGATATGGCGTGTTTTACATCGTGCGGACACATGATAATAGCCAGCCAATGGCGAGAGCAGAAATGATTTGTCGACTGCCGATTTTGGGAAGTGTGTCAACAAAAATTAATTTGAGCCTTTTTACATGTCAAATCTACCGTTTAGTTGCTACAAAATTCAGAAAAACTCTTGGGAAGATTAAGTTAAATTTTGGAAGTAAACAAAATGATTTTCGAGCTGCATTTGAATTTTAGATTGGTGATCATAAGTGAAAAAGTTTTTTTAATAGACTTTTTGGTCAAGAATTTATTTTTAAATCTGGTTGTTCTCATAAATCTGTTTTTGTCAGAACTTGTACTTCATACATGTGTTAGACAAATGTGTAATATAAATATTCCTCCGTATGAATTATTTTGACTATCGTTAATAACGTGATTATTAGTGAATTCCTTTATCTAGGTAAATTTGCTTTTCTCATTACTTATTTTTGAAACCTATCCAGTCCATTACTTTGACCTTCCCTGGTTGGCGCATGACTTTTACGTTATTGCCTTGTTAAGTTTTGGTGCAATCGGCGATCATCCGTTAGGATCCGTTCTGATTTTATCTTGTGGTTTCTATATTTCAACTATTACGTTTCTCTTTCATCTTATTTAAGAGGTATTGAATTATTTCAAACTTCCATATGGTCAAAAATTCCTGCTTAAATCTCATCATTGTACATTTCCAACAATGTCATTGATTGCTGTTGAAATTAAGTATTTGTTGTACGGGCTTGTGATACAACGAAAATTAATATGCACAGACAGGCGTAGTTCATTTCGCTCTACAAATGAAACGCGCATAGAAACCTTGTCCCACTTATTCATGACATTGATAACACTGCTTGGAACTGTTTGTTTAAATTTTGCTCACAAGGAACAAGGAAGTACTCATATCGATTTAAAAATAACTGCAGGGACAACGAAACTCGATCTGGAATTCAAGGGTAGGGTTTTACATTGAATTCATTTTGGTTGGTAATTTAGCAAATCATGTCAGATATACATGTTATATTAATGGTTTTCAGTTCAAGGTAAAAGTGTTGAACCCGCACAGCATCATTCGTTCTGGTTGTTGGTCTCTGCAACGGGCTGATATTGTAGGGGACTAATTACAAATAGCATGTCGTTCACAATAACACCATGATGTACCCATTCGAATGAAACCAAATCCAGCACTCAGTTTATATTTCTGATGGCTCACCTCGAAAAGTGGGACTTTGCAACATAATACTTTTCAAGAAACTGGTGAAAATAGGAAAAAAATAAAGAAAACAATACGAATTTCCAGATTTTCTGCATGATCTCTTTGATCATTTTCAACAAGTAAAGTATCATTTTAAAACTTAGTGAATTCTGTAACAGATGAAATAATAAAATCAACATTTAATAATCTGCAAAGCCCCCCCCCCTATAGGAACGAGTCATCACATTTATTCATTTATTATAAGGTTAACAGGTTAGATTGGTTATCCCTTTACCATATTTACACTGCAAATGCCAGAAAACACGTAACACGCGTTCAAGACTGACTTCAAAAATAAAAATAAAAAAGAAATCCATATCATTTTTAAACACTAACTTCCAAAGAACGCATGCAATTAGTGCTCAAAAATTTCAGTTTTGAACATTAGGGTTCAGAAATGAACATATGAAAAGCTGCCTGATGCTCGTGTTTACGCTGGTATTCATGCATCCCAAGTTGATATTTTGAATGCATACGTTCAAAATTGAACACTGACACTGGCGTCTGATGTGTTCAAATTCAATTGTTTGAACATGTGTCAGGTATTAAAAAGTGTTAACAAATGTCAAATATTTGTCATACTACAAATCTACAGGAAACATATGAGCAATGTTGAATTTTTCTTAAACTTTGAAGTGGTAGCTTTTTTATATTATAAATAGCACGTATGTATCGTGAGTGTCAAATTATGACATTGAAACCTGACAGAACATTAGCGTCTGGTGCTCAGCAAAATTTGCAGAGTTGGAGGTTGGACGTGCCTAGTAGGCCTACCCATCAACAAATTTGGTTGCCGGTTACTGGTCGGTGCAATACGCTGGTCGTGCCCCGGGCGTGTAAAACCGTTAGAAAATTCTTGGAAAATAGGACTTCGGATACTAACAATGAATTACTGATTGGTGCCAAAATATTTTTAAGCGAATAAACAGTGGATTCAACGCGTGGACCCCGGGGTATTTCAAATAACATAATAAAATATATTACTAAAAGACAGTTTATTTCTTAGCGTCAAAATAGATGGTGCTATTCGTTAAAAAAATCATTTTAAGATGTAGAAGGGCTATGCGGGTATGTACTAACGAAATCACGAATCGCCTGACATCAAGGCCCGGGGGGGGGGTACTTAGTACAAAAGTGATTACGGGGATGTGCCGCAAACTTGGGTAGCAAAATCAGGTTCTCTGGTATGCCAATGGGTCCTTTTTCTTTGCAATATGTGGTATTTTGATGGGTCTATTTGTCAAAATGTTTCGATGTACCCATTCGAATGAAACAAAATCCAGCACTCAGTTTATATTTCTGATGGCTCACCTCGAAAAGAAACTGGTGAAAATAGGAAAAAAAAAATAAAGAAAACAATACGAATTTCCAGATTTTCTGCATGATCTCTTTGATCATTTTCAACAAGTAAAGTGTCATCTTTAAACTTAGCGAATGATGAAATAATAAAATCAAAATTTAATAATCTGCAAAGCCCCCCCCCCTATAGGAACGAGTCATCACATTTATTCATTTATTATAAGGTTAACAGGTTAGATTGGTTATCACTTTACTATATTTACACTGCAAATACCAGAAAACACGTAACACGCGTTCAAGACTGACTTCAAAAATAAAAATAAAAAAGAAATCCTTATCATTTTGAAACACTCATTTCCAAAGAACGCATGCAATTAGTGCTCAAAAATTTCAGTTTTGAACATTAGGGTTCAGAACTGAACATATGAAAAGCTGCCTGATGCTCGTGTTTACGCTGGTGTTCATGCATCCCAAGTTGATATTTTGAATGCATACGTTCAAAATTGAACACTGACTCTGGCGTCTGATGTGTTCAAATTCCATTTTTTGAACACGTGTCAGGTATTAAAAAGTGTTAACAAATGTCAAATATTTGTCATACTACAAATCTACAGGAAACATATGAGCAATGTTGAATTTTTCTGAAACTTTGAAGTGGTAGCTTTTTTATATAATTATAAATAGCACGTATGTATCGTGAGTGTCAAATTATGGCATTGAAACCTGACAGAACATCAGCGTCTGGTGCTCGGCAAAATATGCAGAGTTGGAGGTTGGACGTGCCAAGTAGGCCTACCAGGTGCTATACGCTGGTCGTGCCCCAGGCGTGTAAAACCGTTGGAAAATTCTTGGAAAATAGGACTTCAAAAACTAACAATGAATTACTGAATGGTGCCTAAATATTGTTAAGCGAATAAACAGTGGATTTCACGCAGGACCCCGGGGTATTTCAAATAACACAATAAAATATATTAATAAAATACAGTTTATTTCTTAGCGTCAAAATAGATGGTGCTATTCGTTAAACAAAAACAAACTTAAACTTATTTTAAGATGTAGGAGGGCTATGCGCTTATGTACTAACGAAATCAGATATGCAAATGAATCACCTGATATCAAGAACACTTACTTATCATTTTCAGCCAAAATCTTTACAACTTAAACATTATAACCGATAATTAAGTATAATCAATAATTCAGTGAAATATTGTGAAGACCAAAGATCAAAATAACTCTAGAGAAAACAGTTATTGTCTCTTTATCGCTTATCTGTAATTCTTGATGTCTAATCTAAAAGCCCAACTTCCTGTGGGTACAAGCATAAACACAAAACCTGACTGGTTAACAACAATGTTTCTACTCTACAATACAAATAAACAAAGGAAAGAAAGGTTAATACAAAAGTATAAAGGGGGTCATCACAAATATGTATAGTGTCATTATTTTTGTACAAATCTTAATTTAGAAAAAAATACTAATAAACGAGTTAAAATTTTAACCAAACTGAAATAAGTTTTGACAATGGGTTTAACGATTCATTATGCAACACATTCTACTTATTTGTACTACTTTTCCCAACTTTCAAAAATGAAATTTTGGTTAAAAAACTGAATAAATGTCCGCTTCAAACAACAGTAAAGGAGAGATCCCTTGATTTATGAAAATACGATCTTCCTTTATAATCCGTCAACCACTGTTTTTTATCAAATCTCTGTAGTTATTAATCTATTCATTTGTTTTTCATGGATCTCGGCGGCTAAAAAGTTTTTCAAACTTTATTTAAGACGTGTATAATATTATTCCACCACTATTAATTTATATAATTTGGGTTTATGGTTCTTTTTAAGTTGTTTATTTCTTCATCCCCCAATTCAGGTTTTTTCCAGGTGTTTTAAAAAATGCATAAATATTGTGATTCTGCAGACTTTTTTAGACAGGGACAAGGCCTCTCTATTGAGTAAGGGGCGGCTTCAAAACTCAACCGGCGGTTGTCTGCCGGTTCTGGGCGGTTCTGGGCGGTTCTGGGCGGTTCAACCGGAATAAACAATAGCCAACCGCCCAGAACCGGCCAGAACCGCCCAGAACCGGCAGACAACCGCCGGTTGAGTTTTGAAGCCGCCCCTAAGCTTGTTAAAATCCATATCTCATGTGCACGATTTAAAGACAAAAAAAAATCTGGACTTTTTATATAATTCTTTGTACATTTAAATTTTTGACTTTAAGCCCTTTTTAACGATGTCATCAAGAATGCAAATAGCGACATTGATACCCACTTTGTGTTTTAATATTAATTCTTTGTAAATTAGATTTTTTGACTTAAAGCTCATTTTAACGATGTCATCAAGAACGCTAACAGTGATATCGAAGCATTATGCTTTAATAGCAGAAATCAATTAGCGTTTATATGTTAACAAAACAAACTCAAATACTAAATTAGGACATGATTTTATTTTATGGTCTCATTTTTTTAGTTGGGACCCACACGTGTTACATGTGTGTTTTAGTGAAATATACCCTCTTCTTATATAAAACCCTCCGGATTTCCAAAAAAATGCATCTTAAGTGCATATAAGTATATATATCCTGAAAGCTAATTGTGTCAGCAATTT
>JXSR01S037302.1:6291-24629 GCA_000969725.1 Ophiothrix spiculata | reverse complement strand
CTTCTGGAAATGAAAGACCATTAATCTAGCTTTCAATTGAGCCCCCAAACAAGTCTATTTTGGTTCACATAGTGAAAATTTATTGAAAAATAACATATATTTTAGATAGAAATGTAACAAAACCACCTTTTATTGGGTCCCAACTTAAAAAATAAGACCTTATACGATCATTTCATACGGAGTTAAGAGGAACTGCTATTTCGCCCTTACAAATCAAATATTGATTCATGGAAATATGAGTTTACGCCAGAGACTGACATGTGTCTTGGGGTTTGGCATTGTGCTATATGACGCATTTTTTCAGTGTGGCAGCCTTTCAGGATAACGACCTTTTTGAAACGGGATTTCTGTTTTAGTTTTTGTCATTCAAGATTTCTATTGAAAGGCATTGGTATCCCGACATCAAGTTAGTGCATCATCAACTGCTGACAACGCCGGCGAAAGTGCTCTGGTGAGTAACAATAACATGTTGCATAGAAGTCTAGAAATATGAACATTATTATCTTAATATTATACTTTATACATCAAAAAGATTGTTTATTAAATTCAATACAGAAATCAAAATTTAATGTAACTTCTTAGCGTTTATATTATGTAAAAATGTAAATTCTCCAAAGCGGCATTTTTGTTAAGAACAATCCTATAATTGTAAGATTCGGCGTGTAAGACATAAAAGGCAGTGCAGCATGTGCTTTTAAACCTACCAAAACTTGGTTTAAGGATATTGCTGAACCTCTTTATTTTATTTTATTCAACAAATCACTTCTATTAAACAAGGAAATGAAGTATATGAGTTAAACAGGTCAAATTAATTTTTCTCAGTGTTTAATTTTCAAGTAAATGTTTGCCTTGATATAAAGAGGTATAAACGAGCTATGAAGTTTTGAAACAGAACGTTGACAGATGACAGCGATATCTTAGGCATGGTTACAAATTCATGACCAAAGCTTTTGAGTCATACAAAAGGGCTTGACGCAATTGTCTTGCATCATGCATATTGAGTCATAATTCAAAGCAAGATGCAGTATAGTGTTTTGAATGATGCAGAAAACAAAATGCGCCAGGGCCTCTACAATTATAAATACTACTTTATGCGTTTCTCCTAATATTTTTGCGTCATGACTCAAAATACATCTCGTCATGGTTCTTGCGTCAAAGCCTTCAGAATGTCGGAATATATTCCGTCATGAATTGGGAACAATGCCTTAAGTGCTATCTTAAAACCAATTTGTGTAAGTTTAAACCTTATTTACGGTATATTTCGTATGCAAAACGTCGTGACAAAAACTATTAAATAGGTTTGATTGACATAAATAGAACAACAAATATGTAATGGAAAAAGATAAAAGACGGTTTCTAGATATTTTGCAAGTTACAATTGCAGTGGCAAACCCATTCATAATTATCTAAATACACTCTACATTTTTTTAAATAAGCTATTCCACGGATAAGGATAGTTAGATCATGTTTCACTAATTCGAACGCATAAATTGCCAAAATTGAATTGAGAAAATGAAAGTGAATTTCATACGCCTCATTTCATGAGTATGCTGCTAGATCATGTAATTTATACACCGCTGCATTTTCCAAATCTGAGTTGGTTAAAACACCATACTTGCCCAAGGGGCAATTATACACTGTAACTCAATTCCTGACCAGATCAAATCGTGTTCCTTCCTAAAATGTATATAAACGGTAATTGGTTTCATAACACCACTGGTTATATATCATTTATTTATATACACATGTTTGTTTTATCATTACCAACGTCCACTATCACTATCACTGACACTACGTATTTTGTTCTATATACGTCTGTCTACGTCTTTGGTAATCGAAATCCGAATCTGAATCTGAATTTTCGTAATAATTGCCCTGGTCAACTCCAACTATATCTTTGTTGTTATCACTGCCACTATTTTCAATATGTCGATACACATCAGCGAAATACATATTTATAAAAGGTCACACAACCTTTTTTCATCAAAACCTTAAAGCTTTCAACCTGGTCACTTTTTCTTCTCCATAACGTATAAAATTGGCAAAATGTTCACAGTTATTTTTGAAGACATCGTATTGTCCGAACATAAACTCGCTATTCATAACAGCAAACATATTCAAATTCTCTCTAATGCGGCGGTTAGGTAAGGGCATGAGATATCTATCTTTTTCGTTATTGATCCGAAGTACTCGTGGGTATTTTCGTAAACTTTCTATAACGATGCTGGCATTGCCCTTTTCCCCTTTCAAACCAGACTTTGATGTACTTGCAGATGAAATTCCGCATATATTGGAAGACTTAGTACCAGTAAAGTGTATCATTAGCGGATCTGGTGAAACCTGATAAACAACAGCCCAGTGTCGATAGTTTACATGTAATAATTTGGAGATCGATTTATTACCTTTTACCTCTAGCCTGTCACCAGTTTTTAAATCAATGTCTCCCCTATCGTTTGCCGTGCAAAGTTTTCCTCCGTCTTTATACCAGTTGGAGACAAATGACACACGCCCTATTTTAACACAAAGAGGAAAACTCTCATTATTGCAATTTTCGGTTCATACTCAATAAATGTGATGACTCACCTCGAAAGGGGGGACTTTGCAGATGATATCTGATTTTATCATTTCGTCTGCTATAGCATTAAGTAAGCTTTAAAATGACACCTTACTTGTTGAAATTGATCAAGGCAATCAAATTTTACAACAGAAAATATGCTGGAAATTCTTATTATTTTTATTATTTTTGGCTGCCTATTTTCATCTGTTTCTCGAAAAGTCTTCTGTCGCAAAGTCCCCCTTTTCGGGGTGAGTCATCACAAATAAACAACAATAAAGGGATGCATTGTGTATCTTAAAAGTCTCTATACACGAGATCTCTTAAATACACAAGTGACATTTCACAAGAGTTTAAGGGTCGATAACTATCGTTGCAATGGAATACCCTTACGAGCCGATTTGAATGTAATAAAAAACACTTGAAAAATAAAATCCATAGTTTTTGATAATCAAAAAATCATGAAAATACCATTTTTACCTAAATTTCAGTGTTTCGCCTCGCCGCAGTTACCTTAGATTTGCCAATTTGCCATGACAATACATGTTATTCCTTTTTGTTTGTTTTGGATATGGCATACACGAGGCCTATGTAAATAAAGAACTAGGCCTATTGCTAAAAACTATACTCACCAGCCATTTTAGGACATGAAACTCAGAGATAACAGACCTGTGGAATGTTAAATAATAGAATGAAAGAAAAATACATAAGCTCCATTTTCTCTTTAACATGCAACACAGTATAAACTTACATTTCCTACAAGAACTTCATTGTCAAAGTATACACAATATGGCATAGAAAATATATATTTACAGGGTTTGCATGACAATGATAATGTCAAATCATTGAGTCCGTCATCGTAAAATTCATCGGTCAAAATCGACTAACAAATACTACTACCTATACACAGATGTTTTTCTTAAAAGTAAAAAAATAGACCTTATGTAGATTGGTATTGGTTTATAACTTTGACTGGTATTATTCAGAACTTACCCAAATATTATATCCAAGAAGAAGTATTTCTACAATAAACATCATACACAGCATTGACTGTCTCTGACGATGCAGTACGATGTGTTGAATGTGACATGTAGGCTATATGTCTGACCCGTCATATCGAAAGATACCTTAAGGGTCACCAAATCAAAACTCAGATTTTGATCTTATCTGAGGTGACACATTGCTTCTAGTTATAGGTTGTTTGGTTGCAAAGTCACATACAAATTGGTGAAGGACATCTGGCTAATTCGGAAACTTATAGTTCTGAGAAGATCGATTTAAAAAGATTTTGAACTAAAGTAATACTTTATGAACAGAGGATTTTAATCTTGATTTTTGACACATTTTCCTTATGCTTTGGATGTCGGAACCTGATAAATATGATAGAAAACACTTCAAAGGTAACGTTTCTGATGAAATTATAAATTCGACCTCGGATGGAATTTTTGACTTTACTCAGCTTCTAAGGCCGATAGCAGGTAATTTGTCGACCTTTTGATATACCAGGTCACATATGTGCACGGGGATCCATCGTTGCCCCAAAATTTATTCAAAACTATGGCATCAGACTGTGGAGACTTAATTAGAGAATTTATAATTAAGTCTTAACCCTCGTCTACCTAAGCTATTTTTTACTACGTCGTCACCTAAGGGGGATGGTTACCCCCTGTGAAAATGAAATTGACTCGCCAAAAGTGTGGTTGTTTTATACCATAGTATAACGTAGGGTCTCATCTTTCTATTGATACCAAAATCATGAAAATTGGTCGGTTACGTAAGTATGACGTCATAAAGTATAAAATTAAAAAAAAAATCGCTATAAAAGTTCGAATTTTTTTTTGCTAATGAATAAAGGAAATGGTAGTTCTAACATGTTTCTGTAAGTTTAAGCTTGTAAGCATGCCGATATTTTTCAAAATGGCGACTTTTATATAGGGGGTGGTTACGACCCCCTATCCACGGACTTTGACGGCTTACCCTACCCCCACTTAAGGTGGTACCCCGACTTTTGTTTCATCAAAATGACCGCAAAGGATGTAAAAACAATTACTAAATACCCGGTGTCACTTTGTTTTGCGTTTTGGAGCAATTGGCGACGATCCGTTAGGGGGTAGTAACCCCCCCCCCTTCCCCTCCTTAGGCGAGGGTTAACTTATACGAAAATGAAATACTCGCATATTTCAAGAGTGTTTAAAAAACAACTGTTAGTATCTAGATTCAAGAGAACCCCAAATAATTACCAAAATGTTTAGTCTAATTATGCAATTACAATATTTGTTATTATAATTCTATACAACTTTAGCTCTTTAGTTAAAAACAAGACTACCACTCGGCATTTAACTAGTGGAAGCTTTGACCTTAGAACAATACATAATGCTCGTAAATAACTGCAGAGTCATTCCATGTTTTTAACAATGACAGAATTATGACTACACCATCTTATCAACATTTATCAGCGGCTTCCCTGGACTGACAAATTGTCTAGAAAATAACCCCACTTTCAAAAAAGGATCTCTTAAGCTTATTATAAGAATTGAAGTTAACTTATATAATAATTGAATTTGTTTCACGACAGAAGTTTTAAATAAAATAATTATGATTAATAACTTTTCACCACTGTTAGATCACTAATAATATATAGCCATTTAATGCTAAAGGCACATTATTTGTGGCGCTTTTTGTAAAATCAAGTTTCCAGGTTTAAGAATCTATGACCCTTAGTTTTGACATTTGCCACATGGATAAAGTAAAGGAGACCAAAAACAAATTTTATTCATGTTAAATTCACACAACAAATATCTCACTTATGCAATATGCATATAATTAATTTCGAAAAATGAATAGCGCCACCAATAATGACATTTCAAAAAATGGGCTTAAATAATGTTTTTTGATCTAAATTGAGCACTTTTAAGATAAAATGTGAAATTAAATTATGGAAACAATTGTTAGAGTTCAACACCTAATTCCAGAACTAATTTGAACACTTTTAAGGGCCTACATTTATTGTAACAGTACATTTTTATCGAAAAATTGATAAATGAACCCATTTAACAGTGGTGTATTGACTCAATGTTTTAACCTTTAGTCTTTTCCAGTTTTACCATCATGTAAAACATAAAATATGCTCTACTCTGAATCTTTCCGTGTCTGTACTCTAACTATTGTTCCCTTTCATCTCATTTCAGAGATAATGAACATTTCAAAATTGCATCAAGTTCAAAAGTCGTTGCACGTTTTTACAATGTTATTGACAGCTTAGACGTTATACAAAATATAAGTCTGAGTTGTAAGTGCTTGTCATACAAAGAAACATAATATGCACAGACAAGCGTAGTTCATTTCGTTCTACAATTGAAACGAGTACGAAAACCTTGTCCCACTTATTCATGACATTGATAACGCTGCTTGGAGCTGTTTGTTTGAAATTCGTTTCACAAGGGAGCTCTCAAATCGATTCAAAAACAACTGCAGGGACAAGGAAAACTCAATCTGGAATTAAAGGTTATGGGTGTCACATTAGATCATAAATCATGAATTGGTCATGCCAATACGGGGAGATGCAACATAAAACGCTCTCTTCGTAGTTAAGAGTAGTATTATTCAAGAAATACCTACTGCAACAGGTTTGGTATCATAATGTGGGCATTTCAATTGTTTTTCAAAATGCAAAATCTCCCAAGGTAATTGAACAAATATCATGAGATCTGTGCTTCAAAATGTGAGCCGAGTAAATGAGGGAGGTGGTGGCGGAAAAGACGGTGGCGGAAAAATTACTTATCTTCCGAAAGTCGTCACTCCTAAAGTTAAAATCCTACAAGAATAATCTTGCACACTTCTTTAATGACAAACTAACATATCTGTTCATGGCAAAAATTTAATGGTTGTTGATGTATAGAATGTAGTTTGACGAGGATAAACTTTTTCATTTTCAGAGTATTTCCACAACTATTTTCAAGAATGTTCAAAGGTTAAAATGTTCATGTTAAGTTTCGTACATTGTGAAAACGTTGATGAATAGCAATAATGGTTTGTTGTTAATGATACCACAATTGCACGGTTTAACAGTAAAAAAATTAATCCGAAGTCTATAGGATCAGGTTAATTATTGAGATAATCCTGTGTTGAGAAATATTCAAATTTGTGATTTTTTGGTTATTTAGTGGTTTGTTCCACTGTTTCCGACCTATTCATGTCAAGTTGGTTACTACAATTTGTCCCAATACTATTGTACTTGTCAAGCGTAATGTGTGTTAACGGGTTTTAATTCGCGATGAATCAGCACGGGATCTTTAGGTTTGGTTTTCGGTACTGTGCAACAGAATGATGTATAGTTTGTTGGTCTAATGGCGTGTCGGAAAAATGACATCATTGTACCCATTCAATCGAATGAAACCAAACCCTTTACTCCTTTATTATTTGGTATTAAAGGAATTGCCCATGATTTTCCAAAAAAAAATGAAAAAAGTCTACAGAATCATTGATGTGTACCTACTTAATAATGTAAAAACACATTAACCCTAATTCTACGAAGAGGGGGGTTGCAACAATCCCTTCCTCCGTATAATATGTTTGTAAAAATCGTAAAAGCCACAAATCAACATAATAGCAGATTGTAATTAAATACAAATACATTGCTGAAATTTCAATTTTTAAAACACGGTTTCGTTTCGGTTTTAGGGGCAAAACAACAGCGCCATCATTATACCAGTTTATGCTAATTATCTAAAAAAACGACGCGACCGATTTGATTTTTTTTTTGCACAATTACAATTTTGACAATTACATAAACAGCTTTATTGGGTTTTGTTGCGTTTTTCCGCTTCGCACTAAAACACACACACACCATATGGACCCACTTATGCACTTTTAAGTGTTGATAATTTATATGAAGCCATTCCTTTTATTTTTGTCCCGTTATTTTCGGGTTTTGTCCCTTGTTTGTAAGGAACAGATAGCATGGATATCAATTGAAATGTAAAACTTGTTTTATACCAATTAAATCATTTTACAGGTAGGCGCGAAGATCATTGAAGCAACTTATTAAAAATGTACTGCATGTTTTGATGTTTTATAATTTAGTCTGGGTCAATATTTCAAATGATCCCAAATCGTTGGGGAAAGCCATCTTTTTCGCTATGTCTGCACTAGCTTTTTAAGATCTTGCATTATATATGTGCCTCTCCAAATACATTCCAGCCTTTTGTTGCTTGTTTAATGTATTTTTTTACGGCATCCCTTTAATTTATTGTTCATCAATATTTGGCTTTGCCTGTTGATTTTACCAAATAATATAGGTTAATTAAATAAATGTCTTAAAATGTACTGTTGTTTTATTTTGCTTTATACATCAAAATAATGAGTATTTAATGTTTAAAAAATACAGTACAGAAATTAAAATTTAATGTTTGGCGTTTACATTATGTAAAAAATTGTTTTTCTCAAAACAATATTTTTGTTTCGAAAAATTATATATTTGTAGGAGCTGGTGTATAAAATACATAAAAGGCAGTGCTATTTTTAAAAACGTACTGAAAATTAGTTCAAGCGTACAACTGCACCACTTTTTCTTATTTAATTGAATAAATCACTTCTATTCAACAAGTAAATGAATGAAATGGGTTAAATAAACTTGTTGTGAGTGTTTAATTTAAAGTAAAAAGTACATTTTGTCTTGTTATAAAGCGATATAAGCGAGCTATGAAGCTTTGAAAGAGGTGCAAAGCAGATGTCAGGAAATAGATTGATGACAGCGATATCATATAGACGATTTGTGTAAGTGTTTACCCAATCTTTGTTATGTCAAAAAGTAGATGAGACAAAAAATAGGTTTAATTGACATATATATATAGTAACAAATATATATACTTCGATAAATGAAGAGTTGACTTGCAAAACGGCTAACGTCTATATTAAACTTTTTGAGAAGAGGGCAAAAAAATGTGTCGGGAAAATTGCTGATACTATTTTTATTACGAAAAATTATGTCTGTTTATAGATGGGTGTGATTTAGATAATTTAATAAATAGATTAAATAATATTCAAATAAATACATTTCTAGCAATTGGCTATTGTTTTATTGTAGCAAATGGACGTTAGCCGTTTTAATGAACAACTCATCAGATTACAGCTTCAGAACACAAAAACTTCAAAATTTATAATATTTGTACAACATTTCAATTTCAATTCTTCATTCTATAATGCTCAGCTTTTATTAATACCAATTTTCAACATCTGGAATATCTAATCTAATCGCTTAATAACCGAATACGATATATAGGCAATATGCCCAAATATAGTGAAATGTTTTTAACAACATATTTTGTCAGGATGATGCACACAATAGTGGTCTCTAAGAATCTGCCAAAAATATATTTTTGAATAAAAAAAAAAATAATAATAATCTCTAAGCTGTTTTGGAAATCAGTTATGGGTATGTGCAAACAATATTCAATTTTGCCTGGTCGACAATTATAGCAAACTCTGGGCAATAACTTTTAATACTAACCTATTGTTTTAGCATTCAAACGACATTTTAGTTTCTTGATATGTTATAAATTACCATTGCAGTGACAAAATCAATTATAATGTTACAAATGCACTATACATTTCTGATGGATAATTTAGTTATCATTATGAACAGTTGAACCGTTTGTTGACGCTTTCGATGCTGCGTATTATCGAATAAACATATGCATATGTAGTTTTTATGTAATTCGAAGAAATTGGCCCATCATTTGTTTTTAGCTTAAAGGCTCTCAACTGTTAGATGCCAACTTCTTTGCTCTGCGTGGTGTACTAACAACTAGTTTTCACTTTAGACAAATGGTGCTATAAGTATATAACAATTAACATAAATATTTTCATAAATATAATCATCATCTATTACGGCCAGTTGTTTCAGTTATATGCCGACACAAATCAAAATGGACTTAATGGATGAAATATCTCTTTAGCAAGATGAGCACCGTGATTGCGCGCATTGCTGACATGGATTTCTAGTTGATAATGCTAGCCATGTACATAACTTGAAGGTGGAATTAAATGAGGTGAGCACGGTTGTTGATAAAGTGTTGATTTGAAGGTTTTGAATCCTGTTTTTATGTCGAAACTATTTTGGTGTCCAATAACATAGACACAGCTTTAAATGTTTTTAACAAGTAGGATATAAATAGGATGTTCAATACTCAATGTTTGATGTATTAAGAAAGTGCGAAATATGTTTCGAGAAAATATTGTTTACTCTAATGTAATAACATTATAAAATCTAAATTGCTTTTATAAAATCTTAAAAACTGAACTTGTTCCAGATAACATTTCATTACGGTAGACAGTTGTCTACTTTTAACCGTAAAGGTTGACGATTGCCCACCATAAGAGACCTTTTGAATTTGTTTCTGGATAAAAGTCATTGTTTAATTTTTTATAAAAGCAATTCTAATTTTACTATGTTTAATGTAAAATATTGCTTTTATCTGTCCAATGCTTATTTACAAAAAAAAACCCTCTCTGCTATCTGTCATCTGTTTTTCTCTTCTTTTTCTTACTTATTTGCTTGTAAGAATAAAGTAAACAAATAGTTTTGATATGACTGCTCTACTTGTTATCTTTCATCCATTATATATATATTTAACAACCAATTTCACTTCAATCATCTTCCATACAAGAAAGTTGTATGAGCATATGTTTTACACAGTAGATACTGCATTATGTCGTGACAAAAGGTAATTGATCGTCTAAAACAAGGTAAAACAAACCAGTTTGTATTTAAAGCTTGAATAAGCATACTGCGCTTTTACGTTGTTGGGTAGATAACTTTAGCATGTTTAGTTATTTATTCTGATTCAAAATATGATGGATACTCAAATAATATATCCTAAGGGGCGCACCATTAGATTTACAGGGGGGATCAGGAAGTTGGGTTCGGGGTTGATTTTTTTTGTCGCGTCCCGTTCAGGGGCGAATTTTGTTTTCATAGAAATTACTGCTTTTTTATCCCATGTTCAGGGGGAATTTTTTTTCGAAATACTTCCTGCTCCCCTCTGGAAATCTAATGGTGCGCCCCTAAAGGGATCTTCGGTACTTTTGCATAGTCGCATATTTTAAAGGTTATAACTAAAACCTTTGGATTACTCTGAAGTAAAAGTTTATCACGCTAGACGATGATAAATGTTAACTTTTGTTATCACAATAATACAGAGTAAGAGTATAAAAATATCAAGCCTGCAACCGTTGTATGTTTAAGCTAAAGTATCTTGCTTAACTGCTGATTAATTGTCTGCCACTGCCACAATAATCTCCCAGTCATTTGACCTTGTTTTCCTACATGATTTATAGCGCTATGGGAATATATATTTGATTACGATGCCGAAACATCTTAAAGTCATAGCTGGTGTAAATGACCTTGATATCACAGAACTGATAAATCTTTAAGCTATATTAATTAAGTGTGGGGTGGACGCCTTATTGCGGTGAATCGAAAGCCGAAGTTTGGATATTTAAAAAAGAATGGCTTCAAAGTCTGACTTCAAAGTTTGTTTTCGGGTCTCATTTGTCCATTAATAAGACAACTTGTATTAAATGATCTGCCAAGACATAACATAATAACAAATAGTCAAAAATTCAAAACTGTAATACTTTTTAATATAACAATTATTTGGCTATTAAAGCAGACAAATAGCAATTCTAACAGATTTCGCAAGCTTGCACTTGCACGCATGCATAAGTTTTCCTAAAGTGGAAATTTGAATATCTTGGTAGCTGGTTAGTCTTTCACCATGGAATCAATGGCTTACCCTACTTCAGTTATTCTGTGTATTTTCATCAAACCGGGTACAGTTTGGTAGATATTCAGAGCAAGTTTCTTATTGCGTCCTTTATGCAGTGAAGCATTTCGTAAGATGATTGTAACTACCCTTTGAATAGTACTAGTATAAACCCTTGTCCTCTGAGCTATTTCTAAAGGAGGGTTTGTTTCAACCCCCTAATATTTTGGAACGAAACCCCCTATGAACTTGGTTTTGCTATTAATAGATATCCTTATCCTAACCTATCCAACGATATCAAGATCATCAAAGTCGGCCACGGCGTTACATAATTATGACGTCATAAAGTACTTCCAGATCGAAAAATCTGACAAAAATGGTCATTATGGCAAGAGTGGCCACCATATCAAAATGTTGCTATAAACGTTGTAAACACCGGATTTTCATCGAATATTTTGCTAACAAAGAAGGGAAATGGTGATTCTAACATGCCTTCTTGTAAGTTTGAATCTTATAGTATGCATATCCTTTTTTTTCCGAATGGCAATTTAAAATAATCCGTGATTTCACCAACCCCCTACACCCCTACTTTGACGGCCTACCCTAACCCCACCTTAGGTTATACCCCTCCCCGTAATTTGTTTCATCAAAATGACTGCAATGGATTTAAAGGAGATTACCCAAATGCCTGGGGTCGGTTGATTCTGCGTTTTTATGTAGCGGGATTTTTTATTTTTTTTTGGGGGGGGGTGTGGGGGGGATTGCGAGGGGTTGCAACAACAACAACAACAGCAACAACCCCCCTTTCGGAGAACGAGGGTTAAACATGAGAACGTTGTTGTGCCATGGCTAATAGGTGTTTTTTGTACATTTAGCACTGTTTACTTTCGGACTCGTCGGTTTTTGTTTTTATTGTCATGTTCATGTGTCACACCACTGAGGTGACCTGGTTTTTATTACCAGGCCTCCTGTCAAGCAATTTGCGCTCCATTACAACATACAATACCATTAAATAAACCGTCGATTATTGTAGTATCGTAATGCCCCTAAATTTGATTTATATGTTTTATATAAAGACAGGTATTTTTAAGTTATCTAAATCTAAAAAGGATCATAAATGACCTAGTTTTAACGCCGTAAATGGATCTGATCAAATTATCAATTGTTATCGCACACGACAAGTGACACTGGTCACATAACCTTACAGCGAGGCTTACGATATATTTACGGTGTCTACCAAGTAAAATCAGAGGATACAGACCGGAGACAACACTACATCATCCGATGACTGTACGATGTCAAAACTACATTACAAATTGAATTCTACATCACAAATGCGCTGTAAAGGCAGCCTCTGTTTTATTTTGTGTTGGCGAAGACCCTATTATAAGGCCTACAATGAAGCTCAATGATCGCCAGATATCAAGTTATGGTCCACCATAGACTGTAATGGAGTTAACCGTGAAACCAAGATAGAATAGCTAAATGTGTAAGCCACGTTTTTCTGCTGGTGGTTTATATAGATATTTTTCAAAGTTTATGTCATACCTGAGCGTTTTGATGTTGATAGAAATTCGCTATACAATAATCAGATTATTATTTATTATTATATTTTGAAATAAAACTTTGCAAGTGTGTTGAAGCAAGCATTGATATTATGAATCTGACTTTAAAATAATTTTTTAGATTTTAACGTTTGCGTTTAATTTTGAAATAAAACTTTGCAAGTGTGTTGAAGTAAGCATTGATATTATGAATCTGCCTGAAAAATAATTGGTTAGATCTTAACGTTTGCGTTTATTTTTACCTATAGTGAAAAATGAAATCCACCTTTTTCAGCATGTTCGTATTGTGTGGAAAAAAGAAACGCTTTGTCCCGAGAGTAAGATTATATTACAAAATGAGTCAATACTTGGCAAATTGATGTAGAATGGTATGAAATAGTTCTTCTGAAATCCATTAGAAGCACACTCATGTAACGATATCTTGGTTTTAAGGATTTTCGTGTGTTTTGTTAACCTATAATTGCTAATTGATGTTCGGCTGTTGAAACAAAAGATAATAGTATCAAGCTATCATTTTTGATCTTAAACCCGATACCATCATGGAATATTTTATATGAACAGTGAAATACTTGATATGAACATCTATTAGTTTTCTTTACTTTAATATCTTTAAATTGCTCTTTTCAAATAAGTATTTTTTTAAGATATTTGGGTAAATTATGTGAGATTCATTTCAAGCAGTACACTATTCGTGTTCTCTATTTCTTTCCACTTTAAAATCTGCATTGTGAATGCTGGATACCTTTGGCCGTTACGTTAATACAGAATAAATGCATGAAGGTTAAAACACAGTCATTAAATGTGACCGCGGATTTTTGCTACAATGTCATTTTGGTTAATTTCATTTGAAAATGCGAGTATTCTTAATAAAAGAGGTTGAAACAAGTAAAAAGATCTATACCTACAGTCAGAGGATTAATAATATTTTACAATGGTGCTGTAGCATTTCAATTTAACACTTATAGGCTTAAAATATAGTTCTTTTTGAGCTACCAAATATTTTGTGTAACAAGTCTTTGTTATCTTATAATCTAGTAATGTAATTCCAATTCATCTTCATATCAATAACGGATGATTTGTGTTGTGAATCACCAAACATTTTCACCAAATATGTCCCATCATATCTAAAGGTACCTTAAGGTCGGCATAGTAAATTACAAGATACGGGCCATTGAAGCTGAGCACAGTAAAAAATCACATCAAAGGTCGAATTTCTAATTTCTTTAGAAACGTTACCTTTGAATAGTATTCTATCATATTAATCAGGTTCCAACATCCAAAACATAAGACAAATGTTTTAAAACCCGATATAAAAATCCTTTCTCCATTCAAGTTTTACCAGTACAGAAACTTTAAAGTCGATTTTCTAAGAACTATAGTTTTCTGAATCAGCTGATCCTTTTACCAATTTGGGTGTAACTTTGCAATCAAACATCAAATAACCAATAGCAATAGCAATTTTAAAGCTTAAAATATAATCTTTCAGATGAGACATTTTTTTGGGGGACCCTTAAGGTACCTTTCGATATGACGGGTCACAAATACTCCTCAATTAGATAGTATTGATTTTTCATTACCAAGCCTCCATTATTAACTGGTAGAAAATACATTGGAACTATATATCAGATTATAAGATAACATAGACTTGTTGCACCAAATATTTGGTAGCTCAAAAGAACTATGTTTTCAGCTTAACTGTTCCATTCTTACCGTAAATATTCTAAAAATTGTAGACCTTAAATCCATAATATTGAATGAGCTTTATTTTCAGTGTGGCTCACCAGTAAAAACGGTTACTCGCATTACGAAAAAAATCGAAATATTTGGGTTTTTTTTTATAACAGTTTAGTCAAACTAAAAGAAATACACCTAATAATACCATTCAAAGCAAAGTATAAATAGGACAACAAAAATACCAAGTAGATTCACATTGAAAAAGCAGTAGAAAAATTGTCGGTTAATCATGTTCACATTACAGTTTGTCACTAATTGAATGTCAACTTTAAATATCAAGTCCTCAAATCAGGTTTTCTTATAATAAAAACTGACTGGAACGAATGCGACTATACCAATAACCATCATTATCACTGATAACCCACTTCCACGAATGACCTAATTTTATTTCACATTCATAAGAAGAAAATACAAAAATAACCTTACTCTAATAATAATATTATTACTTACAAGAGCAGTTTCGGTTTTAATCTATATACACGGTTTCTTGTCTGATCTATATAATTATGTTGCTATTTCATAACTTTGTCAGACTGATTGATGGATGATTCTTGAGTAAGGAAATGTAGCTACAAAAGTGAATTCAACATTTATCATTAAAATTGTTTAAATCTAATGTACAAATGCGTCAGCGTTTCGTATTACAAATGATTTCATCGTTATTATTTAGATTTAAACTTTAGATCCAAACACAAGAAACAGTCGACCAACACCACTCGCTGATGAAAGATGGAGTTCCATCTGAAAATTCCGAAGGTAACTATTTCTTGTGTTTGGATCTAAAGTTTAAATCTAAGTCATGATTTATACCAACACAGATGAACTTTCATGAACATTTCATCGTTATGTTTTTATCGATATTATTCGTATTTACTAGGAATAATTACAATATGAGATATGACGAAAGTTTCTGCTCGAATGTGACTAAAACTATAACACACAGTCGTCATTTATTACTGTTAACCCACTTCCATCAGCTTATATCATTTCACCTTTATGTCAGGAAAATACAAAAAACATTAGTCTTACTCTAATAATGTATTTACTTACACGGACACTTTCATTTTTAACCTATATTTACTCTTTTCCTTGTCTGATTTATACATTTTGCTATTTCATAACGCAGTTCCAAAAGTAATGTGTGTATTCAACGTCAATTTTCATTAAGGGTGTTTGGTTCTAAAGTACAAATGTGTCAGTTTTTTTTTTCTATAACAAATTATTTCTTAGCTTTTCATCATTATAGTTTCATCAAATCAAAACTATACATATATACTAGGATTAACTTAAGTCAATAAATTCTTGACAATGATGACCTACATTTTAAATAGAACACATTATTAAGTGAAAACAGGAAATTAATGAAATGTACGTCATAACGTCACATCAAAACTGACATATTTTCCCATATTAGTTTGCATAACAAAATTAGGCGAAATTCGTCACCGTTGTCAGATATTAATCAACGAAACGGGGTACAAATACTTTATAACCAAAGCAACGTTCCAAAGTACAAATACACCAAATGTCTCATAAAGCAAATGATATGTTAAATTTGTATTGTTATGAATAATCCAATTAAATAATGTCTTGTTAATGATTTAAACTATTATTTATATTTAAGGCTAATATCTTTTGGACAAAGGAAATTAAGGAAACTCAAAATCTAAAATCAAAACTGACATGTTTATCATATTGGTATGTATATACATGTACATTATAACAATAAAATACTAAAATGACGTGTGTTTTGTTTTATATTGATTAATATAACAGAATTAGGCGAATTTGTCACTATCGTTAACCGCATGCAAAACTTCAGTTCTAAGACAAGAATCGTTCTAGCTGTGACGCGCAAGAGGCAGTTTTTACTCAGAAGTACGTATAAGCTAAGGTATTAGTTAGGTCCTAAATACACATTGATCATGTATTCTTCATAAGTGTCAATTTTTAAATTGAAATAAATAACAAAGTAAATACTCTTTAAGGTCTCAAAAGAGCTGGCTTAAAGAGTATTGACCTTGTTATTTATTTTGATATATAATATCAACATCATATTTTTTTTTTGAAAATGCTGAAAACAAAGAATGAAATGGGCTTCCAAGTTTTACAGCCATATTTTAACTACAAACGGAATTGTCTTTTGGTTCAATGATAAAATTTCATGGGCTTTGTAAAATGATGTGTAGGTGAGTATGGCAAGATGAAATGATTTTTTGCAAATACTGAATGGGCTATGTTAATATTTGGTCACAATGTTGATTTGATGACATAAAATGAAATAGGTGATTTTTTAAATGTAACTCTTGCGCAGTTTTAAGATACTTTGCTGTAGTTATTAATTTCGTGAAATTTAACAAAGGTGTTACAATTATACTTTTCTTCACAAAATCTAACCATTTGTTTTTCGATTGTTACATTTTTAACCTCTACGCTAATTTTTTTATCAAACTCTGATGAATAAAAGTTGCAAGACGACACGAAATAACAAAATGCCAGAAAAAGCCATTTTAAACTAAACACAGTATTGCTTGTTTAACATAGTAAAAAACAAACAAACAAACAAAATATTTTTAAATGATAAGAAATATTGTAGTAGGTAATTGATCATTACTCAAAGCTATGATTAAACAATTTTTTGAAAAAATATCAAAACATGCAGAAATGATAAAAATAACACCTCAAAAAACAATAATATACATAATGCATTGAGCGCATTTAAAAGTATAGGAAAATAACAATTAAGTGGAACTTTGCACGTATGTGTTTGACCTTAACTGAACCGCATTTCGTAACGTTTATGTGATTCTGAAAGAATAATCAGCATTTGAAAGATAAAAACATTCTTAACTTTTTGTTTATTTAGACAAGTGTAAATCCCTTTCACCTCGTTCTACTTACCTTAAAGCATTTGTACATTAAATAAAATATAAACTAAGTAAATAATGGTTGTATTTATCCTTATATTCATTATCAACGTCTATGCTAGATAATTGATTTTCATAACAAATCACTCATAACCTTAATAAGTGCATTACTCTCATATTCTGTTTCCCGTTACATCTATCAAAGATTAATTTGATTACCAAATATCGTCTGGTACTACATTAGTACAGCGACCTGCGCGTGTTTGTCATTATTTTGGACATTTCTGCGAAAAATCTCTTTGTCTATTTATTTGTCTGTTTACCTTGACTAGTTAGTTATCAATTTTCATTGTAGTTTCTTCTGAATTCTATCTGCCCATCTTTTCATTAAGTTCATGGTGTCTGTCGTAAAATAACAAAAGTACCACATACCTTTTAAAGAAGGTAGCAAGAATCTGAAATTTCATCTATAAAGCCAATTTATGAGTATAATATGTGATGGCTCACGCCGAAAAGGGGACTTTAAAGATAATATTAATTTCGATTTTATCATTTCATCTGTTGTAGCATTTTCTAAGCTTTAAAATGACACCTTACTTGTTGAAATTGATCAAGGCGGTCAAATTTTACAACGAAAGTATGCTGGGAAATCTTATTATTTTCTGGTTTTTTTGCTGCCTATTTTCATCAGTTTCACGAAAAGTGTTCTAGCGCAAAGTCCCCCTTTTCGGGTGAGTCATCATATATATGAATCGCCAGTGATGAAATATTAGTTGTATTGATTATGTCCTAATGCTTTTAAGCATCGCTTTTTGTATATATCACCATTTACTTTAAGTACCATTGGAAGTAA